>SCDS01000415.1:0-36671 GCA_004149465.1 Drosophila nigromelanica
TCACAATTTTATCCTTAAGCGCAGTAAACTGATCTTCCTTCGAGCGAACGGAGGAAGCGTATTCCAGAAGCGGCTTGACTATTTTGTAGCAATGCCTGTCGCATTGCTCGTCCATCTTCCTGGACTCAGTGCAAGACTGATCAAAGAGATCAATATAGTCACAAACATAAATGAAACTCACAGCTGGCATTTGATTCAGATACTTACGGAATTCTCTACATTCCCGTTTCCTGCCCCTGCCAGGGATATTATGAATGCAATCAGCAATAACTGCAGGTATATTTTCATCTTTCGAACCGCGCACAATTAAATCAATTTGCAACTGAATTTCGTTTACCGCTAGCTTAAGAATGCAACCTCTGGATTTCTTATCACATGAGTTGAGTTTTCGTTGATGCACCGAAAATGCATCAAGTGTTATCAGTTAAACAGAAGACGTTACCCGACTTTACCCGTGCGAATTGTTTAAGTTATATATATGTTCTTATTCAGTATCTGTTTCGATGAAATCTGGTCTCGGAAATTATAAAAGAATTGAAATTTCAATATATATGTATGTATATGCTCAAGTATCAAAACGAGTTTTCTCAATTTGTTTAAGTTTATTTTATTCAAACAAATGTTGATATTTGTATTTAAAAAAAAAAATTCGAATCACTCAGCGATTGAGTAAGAATAATCTTCAGTTCTCTCTTCGTACGCAGGAGCCACGGGCTCTTTCTGTGTGATAAGAAATATTTATTGAATTAATCGACACCAAATTGCATTTTGATGACCCTTTTGATTAAAGCCAGCTGCTTGCCAGACTTTTCTATATGCTATTCTGGACAAAATATCACAAAATTCTTTTATATACATTTCCATGTTGCGTTAGAAAAAAAATATTCTTAATTTGAATACTCGTTCATTAGGTAAATTCATTGGGTATTGGATTTGTGCAATGTTCGTCTAAGTCTCCGTCTGTCTGTTTGCATGAACGTAATTTTTGTAGCCGCTATGGAAACTAGAGTAGCTAGAATTTATATTCCCCATAGGGGTCGTGGAAATTCGCAAAAACTATATCCATATCTCCCTTAATGTTGAACAGACCCAGAAAGAGGAAATGTTTTCAGACAGATTATTAAAATTTACAAAAAGTACACCCAAAATTTGACTTGTAAAGCTCTCGAATCCATAACTCCTATATTTCAAACCCCGATAACTTTGTCAAAATTTAATTGATTTTTGTATTTGATGGCATTTAAGCCAAGAATTGCACTCTAGACTTATTCTACATTTAAAATATATTGAAGGTATAATTTTTTTTAAATTTTTTTTCGGGAAGTAGATAATGTACTGACCAGTTACCTTTTTTTCAAATTTTACAATCTCGAATTTTTATTTTTCATCGATTGTAGCTGTCACTATTAGTATAAAAAACAACATTAAATCCGATTTTGAAGTGAAAAAAAATTTTTTTTTTTTTTTTAAGGATATATTTTATTGTTTTTCAAGGCGTCGTTGCCTTATGAACAATATGTTTCTTTTACTTATAACTATTATTATTGGTGTAAAAAAAAAACCCAAAAATGACAAAAATGTGGACATGTAAACTTTTCAATTCCATGGTTTCCATGTCTGAAACTCATTGAACCCTATTTTGGGGTATGGTCCAATGTTTTGTCAAAAAACATGCCAAAAATGACAAAAATTTGGAGATGTAAAGTTCTCAGATTCATGGTTTCCTCACATAACTTTGTTAAGATTGAACCGACTTTTACGGTTGATATCATAAATAATAACAAATAGTGCATGTAATAATACAGGTTTTTGTGTTGCAGGACAACGTGTATCGTCAGTTCCTGCTGCCGGACAATCTGGATGAGTATCACAGCCGTTTCAGGGAGGTGATACCGCCGAACGGTGAACAGGACACGTTGCTCTATGCGAACCCCAGCACGGAGACTGAGCTGCAGATATCCGTTGTGTTCGGCGTACAGCATAGCATGCTGTGCTGCGCCAAGGACAAGACCCTGTTCAATCTGCAGGCGTTCGAGATCTACAAGCACTACTCCGAGGACGTGCTCAATGCGGCCTTCAATAAGGCGCGCGCCGATTCGCTGCTGGTGGCCGTCAAGCGTCGGAATATACAGCACGTGAATCGGATGGGCTCCGGGCCGGGTCATCTGCTCAGCTCCAAGTACAAGTATCGTTTGGTTTGCCAGAAGTACAGTTATCTGCTCTACGAATCGTACCATGCGTTCGAGCAGCGCTTCCAGGAGCAGCGCAGGACGTCGACCAATCTGCAGCTGATCTCGCCAAATTTTTCGCAGCTGCTGCTGCTTGGCGAGTGGGTGGCCAAGCATTGGCTGCACCTCAGCCTGCAGCTGCCGGCGAATATACTGAACGTGGACACGACGAGCATGTCCCGGCATCCGAGCGGCTCCTCCTCAGATCGCATTTTGGATCATTTCAGCAGCATCTTTGATAATGCACCGCAGCCGGAATATGCCAAACGTCTCGAGGTTGTCTGCAGCGGTCGCCAGGCGTCCCGTGTCCGCTTCCATCCGGCGAATCTCACGTATCGGCTGCAGTGCAGCGTCTACAATGAGCTGAACAAGCTGCCTATCCGCTCCATGCACTTCTTTTGCGCGCTCGACGCGCTCGGACAATCGGTGACCATTACTAGCGCCCATTTGGAGCACGGCGATTGTCCATTTGGCTGCATCATGCAGAGCGGCAACTATTTGAATGCCGTCGAGCGCATCGTTCACGAGCATCGGTCCATATTGCGGCAGCTGGTGGCCGATGCACTGCCGCAGGTGCCGCTCCAGCTGCAGCTGGACAGCTGCACCCTGTCACACAGCATCACGCTACACGTGTCCACGGGCAATCTCTTAACCATCGTGCAGCAGCTGGAGGCGCACTGGCGCCAGCGACAACAGTCGCTCGAGGTGAAGGATCTGGGCCGAGCGCTGGCGGACAGCACGCTGAACAGGATCACAGATTGGCATGCGCTGTGCAGCGCCCTGCTCAACTATGACGTGGGCAAGGAGGAGTCGGATCGTACCCAGGACTACGAGCCGAACCTAAACAAGGAGGAGCGCGCCCGGGCGCAGGACGTGTTTGTCGTCCATCTGCCCACCATTCGCATTGACGAAATGGAGCATCCCCAGCTGCAGGCCAAGCAGGAGCAACTGCGCAAGACGGTGCTCGACAAGGTGGCCAAGTAAGTGGAGGCTCCTGTCCTCATCTATGATTCCTGCTTCCGCTAAAAATTCTGCTTCCCTTTTTTTTGCGTTGCATTTATGCTACTGTTCCTAATCCTGTTTCCACTCCCAAGACACTTTTTGTATGGCAGGATTTCGAGTTGGGCACCTAAAGCTATGCTCTTGCTAGCTCGCCGGATCGTCGGGATTCTTTCTACTCTCAAACATTTTATCAAACATTTCATTCAGAGGAACATACTATTGAAAAATTATAACAACAAAAATACAACTAGAAAAGCTCCCGAAAGCCTATGTCATGAGACCATATAAATCCGAAGATCGGGGAAATAGCTGGTTAACTATCCCCGTCAATTCAATTTCCGCCCTTAATTTTGGTGTTTTCCCGTTTATCCGTTTTTACTCCTACTTTTACTTCTCAGCACTTTTTCTTTCTTTTTATTTCTGTTCTTTCTTCTACTCCTGCTTCTGTCTGATTTTGCTTCTCTCTCTCTCTATCATATCATCCTTTCGCTTTCTACACCATTTGTGACTTTTTAACTTTTGCCTTCTCTCCCAGTATCCCTCCTCCTCTTTCCTCTTACGCCAGTTTCTCCTCTCTCTCTCTCTCTCGCTTGTAGGTCTGGTTTCCTTATCCTTCTTATGCTCTCCCGCTTCTTCTTCTTCCAACCGAGCTCTAATCCTTCTTCCCTCCCCACAGAGCTACCTATTGGCGCTACACGGACAACAGCTTCGAGACGCTGCTGCCCACGCTGCAGGAGCGCAACTTTGATGCGTCCCTCATTCAGCACATGAAGGACATACTGCAGTATATAGAGGAACGGCCCCTGGGTGCTGAGGGCGTGGCGCTGCGACGCAGCTTTCCGTTGGGCCCGTTGCTGCTGGAGGCCTTGCACGAGCTGGAGGCGCACGATCTCATCAAGCGCGTGGGCGTGGCCAGCTATATGTACGTGCACAAGGCGCACATACGCAACTGGCTGGTGCACACGTTCCACATCAAGCGGCTGGAGCGGGAGCGCGTCCAGACGCTGGTGGCCGCCTCGCCGGCAACGCCTCAAGCGGTTGTCGGCCAGAAGCGTCAGCTGATGGAGACGGAGCCGGCTGCCGAGTCGGATCAGCCGAGCAGCAGCAAACGTGCCAAGCTCAGCACAGCCGCATTGCAGCTGGCCACCGAGGGGGAGGAGGAGGAGGCAGAGGAGACGGACAGCGAGGAGGCGATGCCACCACCTGCCCGTCGCTCCAAGCGCGCCAAAGCCAAGCCGATGCCGGCGGCTGCCGTCGCTAGCGATGCCCCACGGGATGTGATCGTTATGCGGCCGCAGCCGTGGATACGTGTGAATGCCTCGCTCAATCGGCGCGTCCTCGACCGCTGGCTGGGCGCCTTGCTTAGCGAGTGCATCACCCGGAACGGCTGCACCGTGCACAGTGTGTTCCTGCGCTTCCCCCATCTGCTGCCCGTGGACACGATGCTGCTGCTGGAGCTGCTCAGCGATCTGGGCTGCGTTCAACTCGTTGAGCTCCAGCCGCCGACGGTGCATCTGGAGAGCTCCTACGATGAGGAGTTCAACGAGCAGCGCGTTACGAGTCTGTACGATCCGACATCCACCTACGTCAAGGTGCAGACGGACGCCATTGGGCATCTGACCAATTTTATTGGCGTCAAGAAGTACACCTCGGAGTTTATTTAAAATAACAACCAGAAGCTGCAAGCTTGAGGAAGTTTGCCAGTGGCACGTTTACGAATTTCAGTTGAAAAGGGAAGGAAAAAACAAAGAATTGCCTAATTTTAGCTGAAACGGTTACGAATGTGATACGAAAAGAAGAAAAAAATCAACAGCTTTCGCAACTTCTACAAACAACTCCAATTGAAACGTTCACGAATATGACGCAGAAAACGGATAAAAGAAAACAACTGTTCTTTTGGCATTGTAAACGAAAGAGTTTAAAAGCACACGCCACGCAGTCTGCATTATTCCCATATGTTGTGTGCGGTCGTCATGAAAACGTTTACGAATGTCATACAAAAGCAAATTGAGTATAAAAAGATCTGAAAAATTAACGAAGAACATTTCCATTCATTCTTTCGCTAGAAATTACTCAAGTCGCCTATACAAAGATTCATTGAAACGTTCAAGGAACTGAGAATTATGATGATTATATTATTGCTAAGGATTGTATTTGAATATATTTTTAAGCCCGTTATGTATGTGAAAAAAAGTGAAACAAATTTTAATTTGTTATATTAAATAGCCTTCAATATATATAATAAAAGCTTTGCAAAATATTTTTATACTTGGACTCAGCCCGTCGTGCTGGTAAAGTTAGAAGTATTTCCAAAACTATTAAGTGTATATATAAATATATCACATCACAAAATTAGAATGCGTTTAAGAAAGGGTTTTGTGGGGATGCGACTGGCAAAAAGATCTTTTTGAATCTTACGACAAATGTTTGCAAGCCAAAACGTATAACGTGATTTTAAGAAGCATATATAATAATTTATGGATCAGCATAGGATAAAGATGCCTGTTCGTGTGCCATGAAACTCTGCACATTTCCGTACTTCCGCTGCAGGCAATAGATCGGAATAGACCAGATCGGATAATTTATCACATTGAAACAATCGGTCATAAAATCTGTTTTTGTTTGTCAATATATCCTCAATAAATTTGGCAATTGGAAGTTACACTATATTGCTAATATATTGCAAAATATCATTATTATCGGACCACTTTGCCATATAGCTCCCATAGGAATAACCGGTAGAAAACCTTTTTCGTTTCTTAAGATATACCAATCAAATGTTGACAATAATGTAATTTTACATAGTTTCCAACCGGGAATGGCTCAGAAATGCAGTTGTTTTGTGCAAACACAGTTAACAAAGTATATGGTTATATATGGGGGATTTGACAATCGGCACCTCCAATACAACTGTTCGCTATCGTTCGTTTTCAACCAGCACAAACAAAAATACGCGTCTCTTTTTTTACCGCTACAAATTTGCATTCGTAGCTTTTGTTTTTTAATTAGTTTTTCACTATAATTTGTTTTTTCTTAATTCATTGTTGTAAAAACCGAAGCACTTCACTTCCCGCAGTTGTTGATGTTGTTTACCGCTTGCCGCCGACGCGAGGCGCAGACTTCTGCGTCACCTTCTGGGCCTTCTGCTTGGGCGCGGACTTCTTGGCGGGTGCTGGTGCAGCGGCCTTCTTGGCCGCCTTCACGGCGCGCTTCTGCTCCTTGGCCACCTTGATGGCCTGGTCGCGCTGCGCCTTGCGCACTTCCGGCTTCATGTTGCGCTTGGCCATGATCTCGGCGAGCGAGGCGCCAACAATGGCGCGCTGGAATTTCTGTGTGCGGCGCGTACGCTTCTTGGATGCCTCCTCCTCAATGCCCTTGCGGTGCTTGCGACGGTACAACACCGTCCAGGTGACCTTGCGTGGATTGCGCTTCATCAAGTAGGAGCGCTCGCACTTCTTGTCCAGAAAGGTGAAGGTCTAAAACAGAAAATTACTTGAATTAGGGGGCATTTAGAAAATTATCATCTTTGTGTACATTACCTTGCCATCGATTTTGACCATGGTCTTGCCATGGCCGGGGTAAATTTTATACCCGCTGAACGCGCACAAACCGATTCTGCAATCAATAATAAAAAAACGTATTGTTTGAGCTTGGGCATGGCAAATATCACAGCACAACACCAAAGTACACCGTTAATTGCACGACAACACACAACACAGCGGGCTCTGGGCAGTGATGCCAGCGAATTTTGCAAATTAATTCATTTTTTACATACTTCATCTTGCTGGTCAAAAGTGAAAAGAAACGGAAGTGGACGCGTTGTTTGACAGGCGCTGTCAGAGAGAAAACAGCTGTGTTCAACAGTGTTGCAAAACGTTCGGTAGCACTGTTGCATTTTCAGTAGTAATAAGCGTTTTGCGATTATTCAAAGCGAATGATTTCACTTTTATTTATTTTTATATTTATATATCTGACGCTTGCAGTAATTAATTTTCATAATATAATTTACATTTTATATTCTTCTAATAGTTTTTCAATTTACGCATTGTTGTCCCTTGCAAAAACGGGCGGTTCTTCATCACGCACCAAGTGGCCAACAATGGGATATTTCTCGCTGTACTGTTGATCCCACTCCAATAAAGTGGCTAGTTGTTTATCAGTCAAATCGCTCAGGTCGTCAAAATCCTGACGGTCAATTCTCTCTGCAGAAAAGTTGATCAAATTTCGCGAAATATCGCGACCCGCATACTGAGGATATGTGCCGCCCTCGCCATAAACGTGCTTTGCACAGGATACGTCATAAATGTTAAAATTGATGGCTACCAAGATACGTCCATCTGGTCGTGTACCGTTAAACTCGAGCAGCTCTTTCACGGTAAAATCGCGTTGCAGCGGCGGCAGCTGGGAATTCTGATTGGCATTGCTGTTGCCGCCAAGGAAATTCCGTATAGAAATCGGATTACGCCGTTGGCGCGTTATCCTCACCACTTTATAAAATACAAAGGCCGAGACAATAATTAGTGTCAGATTGATGGGAGTATCCTTGATGGTGTTGTATGCGTTATAGTACCAAGGTAACTTAGCCTCAAGCGATTTCGTTTGCTCACTCTTTTCAGACATTTCACACGAGCTGAATTTGTTAATTTTAAACGTTAAATTGTTTAAACTGGTTTGACTTTTCTATTCAACTTACCATAAAATTCGTAAAACTGGTATCTATAATGATGATAATTTAAATATATGTTATGTTTAAAGTGAATTCATTTGGCAAGTAAATGCCGCCTGCTCAAAAACGAATTCCATTATGAAAATTCGAAAACTCCGCAATAGCAGGGCTGCAGTGCAGTGTGACCACCTAGCTATCTATCTTTTCATTGTTTTTACAACACTGTTTTGTGTGCGACGCTCAGTGTGTAGCCCTCGTTTCACAGCGTGCCATCACAGTCAAGCGCGCAGAATATTACACAGTTTCGAAATTATGTTTCAGTGAGTGTTAAATATTAAAAATAATGTGCGGGGTGTATTGCAATATGTTTACAATTAGTGGAAGCGCTTGAGTTGATTACAATGCAGCGTAAAATGTTTTGTTGTGTGCAAAGAATATGTAAATCACTTTACAGTTGTAGTGCTTTAGTCAGTGCTGTGTTGTCTAGCTTGTCCAACAAGGGGAGTTTGACGTGAATACGGCTAAGATAGCTAAATGAAGAGAATATCAAGTGATAAAAGCATTTAAAACGATGAAGTAACTAAAATATATGAAAGCTTGGCATTAAAAATGAAAATAAGATTTCCCCGTGCGCTATTATAATATGAGCTTAGCAATTAGAAGGCATAATTTAGCTAGAAAGAGGCTAACAATCCACTGGGGCATCACGTATGAATTGCAATTTGATTTCCAGTGAGTTTGTTGATGTTTTCTGTTTTTGGCAATCGATCCCTAAATGTTGTTTATTTCTATAGCTCACATGGCCGACATGGATTTACAGCAATTCTTAGCGCTGGAGCGCGAGCAGCTGGAACAGGATCGCCATCGATTAAACGCAGCGAACAACAGCTTCAAAAACAACAACAAGCTAACTAAAAACAATGCACAAACGACTTGTCCTGCCGCCTTACTCATGCAACTGGAGAACTTGAAGCCAATGCAATGTCAGCGCAGGGCCAACACAAGCAGCGAGTGCAATGAACCCGAACACGAACCCGAATGCGAGCCCATAAAAGACTTGGCAACTCAAAACTCACAGTTGCAACAACTGGAGCTGGACGAGGCACAGGACGAGGAGGTGGGACAGTTGGCCAACACATCGCTGCTTAAATCGGCCAAGGAGTTTGTGAATCAGCGCGAATTGCTCGTTGGCAGCGCGCGACAATACAAATCGCCAAATGGCTCGTTTGCCAATTTGGAGAGCGAGCGACCGCAAAGCGAGAATCGTTTGCCAATTGGCGGGCGGCGGCAGCAGCGGCTCAAAGCAGCGGTAAGTGGCCCGGGGTGTGGCGTCCACAATGTCAGTTTTGATACCCTGTACGCGTTGAAAATGTGGCATAATAGTTTTTTGCCATAGTTTGTAACAGGCAGAAGAAGTCAAAAGTATTTATATATTCTTGATAACGTCGACTACTTGTGTCGATATCGCCATGTCCGTCCGCCTGTCTACACGTACTGTTCGATCTCAGAAATTATAAAAGGTACACATTTGAAATTTGTTTTCTTAAAATCTATAAATATCGGTTTTTGCTATGATTTTTTAGACACATCGCAGAAACTATAAGTGGTATAGACACCAAATTTAGTATGTAAGCTCTCTTATAACATACATACATTTGGCTTATACACATACCCTGGTCTGCTTTGGATAGATTATTTAAGCTCTGAAAATGCTATGAATATCAGACAACATACTTCAAAGTTGTATGTGGCATCTCTGTTCGTTAGTTGACCTACAGGGTATACCCTAGTCGGGCACTTCGGACAAGAGCGCTCGGGGTTTTATTTTGCCAATTTTGTTCACGCTTGATTGGCGCAACGCCCAAAATCACGCTCGTAAGATTATCCATAACTATGCGAATTTCTTAACGGCTCGTTGCGCGAAGCGCCGTTAGTCGAGCAGCTGCCACAAAACTTAACTTTCAGTTGTCAACGGCTTTTCAGAGTGTTGCGAGTTGATTTATTTCTCGAATTGTACGTGAGTTTTTTTCAATCTCAAGATAGAAAATTTTAAAAATGATATGCTTTCGCTTTTCATATTTTACTATACTATTTTGTTTATCATATTGCATATATATTCTTGATCAATACACATTGATCGAACTCTGAATTTAAAGAGCATATTATCGATAACTTCCTATATTTTTTTTGGCTGATATCGATAAATATGGATTTTCAGAAATAGTTACTTTTATCAGATCTCAGAGATTAGAAGAGCTACAAAATATGAAAAATATATTCCCTAGAACGTGCTACAGAATATGGAATATATATTCACGTATAACGTGCACAGCCTTAATTTATTTAACTTATGATGAACTTAGTTTTTGCCCATCAATAAATTTCGATAGATGCAACCTTTTTGTGCATAAGTTGGGCAGTTTTATATGCACAGGTACAAAATTTTGCATACATTTTTTTAGAATAACAAACATACTTCATACATAAAAATATATGTTTTTAGTACATTAACACATTTTAATGTCAACTTAAAGCGTATTTTTGAGTATACTATGTTATATTTATATTTATGTATGTTTGTATGTAACGGCAGGGTATTTCCTAGTCATGTTCTCTTCGCTTAAACTTTAACTCGTTTCAATTACAATCCTAATAAATATGTGGACGCTTTCGTTTTTCACAATTCACTTTTCAAGTTATTTATTTTTCATACTTTGAGTTTATAACGTGCATGTTGTTAATAAGTGCAGCTCGTGTGCACTACAAATTGGGGCATATCAGGCAGCAGGACTCGCTATAACATATTGTGTGCTATAACTAACTAGGCTAGCAAAGTTAATTTTGGCTTGTAATATTTTTAATTATTAAGTTATTCTTTTGTGCGGCTTTAACTTTGAATGGTCAACGTTCGGTCACATGAATCTTTTATGCCCTTAACGCGGTGGCTACTATTTTCATTGTTGTTGTTGTTGTTGTTGCTGTTCTTCGTGCTCCAGTTGGCATTTTGGCTGTGTATTGGCGTCTATTCGTTTAATGAATTTCCCTGGCGTTGCTCAGTTGTAATTTGAAGCTCGTTTGTTGCGTTTGTTGCCTTTGTTTTGGCCTGAACTTGAAAAGTTATTAAACAAATAAAAAAAAAACAAAAATAACCAAACCATATACAAAACTACATATACATACTACATGCCAACCATATATAGGTGAGCAGGGGGCGTGGCTTGACAAATTGTCGCTAATTAAAATTATGTAGAACAATACGAACAAATTAAAAAGAATAAAACGCAATTGATTTAATTGAAGTGAACCCGATGCTTAAATTAAAGCTTGTGACGTAGCTCAAACAATGTAAACTTTACTGTGCGCAAATTGTGCAAAAAAAGCCGGTGGTTAAAGAAACCCGAGTCAGAGAGAAAGAAAGAGAGTGAGTGAGAGAAAGAAAAATTGAGCAAGCAAATCGACAAAGTTAACACATGACTAGAGAAATTGCTGCGTTTTACGTTTTAGTTTACTGCGGCAAGTGAATACCCTTTCTGAACACATTAGGTTGAATACAGCCTAAGAACCAATCCATACCTTCAATAAAATATCCGTTATAAGCTTAAAGGGAAACAAACATATTAAAAAACATATTTTGGTTTAAATAATACCTGTAATTTGAAATATTTAACAATCTTTTAGTTAGGCACTTTAATTTTTGTTAAAAATTATTATTGCATTTGTATGCCTTTTCATTGTTACTTCGTTATTTTTTCTGCAGCTGCGTGTTTTTTTTAATTAACTGGAATTATTTTAAAATATATTACGAGACTAAATTAATATTGGAGGCTTTCACTTTTAGACAACAAAATTTGACATTAATATTGTCTTAAGACCGTTTAATTATTTTGTGTTTTTTTTTTACAAATTTGTCGATTTTAATTTTTAAATATATTTTTTGTTTGTTTGGTTTTTGTCCAATATACTTATTAAATACATTAATTAAGTTTCCTCAAGTTAAGTTGGCTGCTTATATAATTTGGGAACGAACTAAGGTTGAAAAAGCTTTAAAGTATTTGTTTAAAATAGATTATTATTTGTCAAATACAAAATTTGCGTAAATATTGTTGAGACTGATTATTAATTTCAAAAAAGGTTCTAAAGTAATTTCACTTCAAATCAGAAACAGAGTATATATTATTTTGTACACACCTTTCCACCTAAATATTTTTACGATGTATGTTTTGCCGGTTTTATAGGGTTTTTAAGACCCCCCTTTTTAGCATTTTTAGCGACTTTTAGTTGCATTTTTTTTTACGTTTTTTAATGTCAGTTCAGAAAAAAATTGAAAGCGTTGGTCATGCAATTTCCGTCAGCAAAGTGCATTGTGCCATTTTCAGGTGTGCTACGAAACTTGCGCCGGGTTCTGGGCTACGGTCGGAAAGGGGCCGGGGTCGGGTCTGTGGATTGTTTAGTATCCGGTCATTTCCGCGAAGGCGTTTTTTTTTCCTTTCTAATAGCTAATGACAAATTTGTATGTATGGATGATTGATGATGAGGTGCCCAGCGCTCATCGATAGTTTTATAGAGCCTTTGAGCCAGGCCACTTAGTCATTAGAGCCAAAGAAAGGAAGGTGAAAATCCAAAAAAAAGGACACGGATCGAACAAGGTCAGTTATATCAAAGCCTCTAATTAATTGGTCAGCATTGTGTGGCCTTTACGACTGTATGGGGTGTTATTAGCGTTCTTTCGATTTAGTTTTTTTGTCGCTCGGTCTGCCTAATGAACCGTTAAAAATAATTTGAAAAGCGTGACACTGAAAGCTTCCGAAGAGTGAAAATGCTTGCATACGGTATAATTTTCAGTTCGACATGCTTAAAATTCCATTGACATGACCTTGAACTTACGGCCCGTTAGCATAAATGCCTGAAAAATACAACCAAAGCGACGCTTTTCGCTCATCGCTACTTGAAGCTTTCCCACCCACTGCGCTTTTACACGCATTTTTATTAGGTTTCGCACTTTTCGCGCTCACAGAAACGAGTTTACCACTTAGTTAACCTAATTCGAACGGGACACGCAAGAGACGCCACTAATGAATGGACGTAGTAAAACTTTGATAACCCCAACACAATGGCTAAATAGCCAGCAAAGTGTATATAAATTATATTTGAAGCTTTTAGTTACGTTAAAACATTGACTAAATGTTTGTTGGCTTTAATATTTTTGTAGATACATCTATTATTTTTTTATTTATAACTTTTTTGTTTAATAGAAGTCTATAGACAATCAAAGTCTATTCTGTCCTTTCCCTGTATTCTTGTACATTCGTTTGGGTTGATTACCGTATAAGTATTATTTTTATAAACAAATTATTTATGTTAAAAAAAATCGGAACAACGACGCATCGATGTGTAGCGATTTTTCCAATTTTAACTCAAAGATCTTTTTTGTTTACGATATTTTGACTTAAATCTATTATTTCCTGTAAAAAAACTTGGCATTTAAACATCCTAAAGCTCAAACAATAAACTCCAAAAGTAAGACGAACTTTGCGTTACTGATGTTAGGAATAATTCTAAACATCTAATTTACTAACTTTAAGTGTTTTTTTTCGAAATATCGGAGATTAACAACACGACTTTTTAATCAACTGTAATTTTGGATTAACATCATTATTTCAAATTCTATTAATACATTTTATACATTCAATTTCTTTTCTGTGCCACTGTGCAAGCCCTTAGGCGTTTTAGATCAACGCACCCTCATCTGATATAGACTTGCCGAGCCCAACTTAAGCGGAGCCGCATGAACTATTTATTTGTACGCTTTCATCAATTCGCATAGCATTATTTGTATATTTATAATAATATATATACTATATGTACACCTATTTTCGTTGATAGTTTCCTTGACCTGAATAACAAACTGCCAGAGTATGCAAATTATTTGTGGAGTGTTGACGGAATACCAGACTAATAACATCGACTGGCACTCAAGTATTTGCACAGCACACAAACTTACTGCAAATTAGCCTTTAATTATGCTAAGAGACGAGGTATTTAATCAACTGGCAGAACCTGGTCGCTGTCAAGTGATGAAATTGTTTAAACGAACTTTAATTGATGGGGAAGGGGAGGGGGGAACATCACAACTAATTTGAGACGAGTGAAATGCATGCAGCTAATACATTGTGGTACTCGGTACTTTTGGCGGCGATACGAGTCTGGTATTCGAATGACTCGAAAAGGCTTGGAACACCTGGGCCTTGTTGATAAACTGCCATGGGAAACGTCTTTGAATAGCGCCGATGACGCAGTTGTTGTCCCCGCCCAAACTCCGTCCCTGTTCATAATGCTCTTTGCATTATTATACCCTGTACGAACGGTTTTATAGAGGTTGTTTTAATCTGTGTTTAAATAGAATTTCTTTATCTTTAGCTTGGTTTTATTTTTGAATATATATTTTTCTTTTTCGGTATTTTACTTTCTGTTTTCTATTGGTATTTAAATAAGTTGCTTTTTTCTTTCTTTCTTCTTCCTATCTTCGTTTTCTAGGTATTCGTTTAACTTTTCTACTTTAAGTATTTTGTCGTTCTATCTAATTTGGAAAATTTGTGCATTCTCCTACATATTTTTTTTATCTTGCGCTTTGGGATTGCCAGACTGATTATTTTCGTCAACTTTGTTCAATTGTATTGAGTTCATTTTTGCTTTATTTGACTGCTACTTTTGCAGGATATTTTAAAAGTCAAACAATTGGCCTTAAAATCTTTGTTCTCTATATAAATGTTGATGCCAACGCCGCACGCGATTTGGGACGTCGAAGTCGACGTCAGCGTCGCCGGCATAAAAATTATGTGGCAAATGTGGCAGTAGGCAATGTGGAGCCCTCGCTGGATCAGCTCCAGTCCGCTGCCCTTAAGCACTATAGGCCATTGGCTGACCCCAAAAAACAAAGAAACGGCGCTTGGGCAATAATTTACCTTCAGGCCCAGCCCACGCAGCAGCAGCGTACAAAATGTACACGAGTTTCCTGCTGGTGGTTAGTGTCGCCGAAAGACTGAACCCATAAAATAAAAAGAAAGGAAAATACTAAATACTGACTGAAAGTTTTCTCTCCCTTTTACACGCACGTTTCGCAGGATGATATGGAGCAATGGGTTACGGACACATTTTATTCGTATTTTCCCGGCTTTAACAATGAAAATCAGAAACGGCAAAGTTATTTGCGTGAGCGACAGCGCGAGAATCAGCAGAACTTTCTCAAGCACCAGGTAACTACCCCATAAATCAAATCATAAACCATGAAACCATCAGCCGTTATGGTAATCAGTGTGAAATTTATAACGTACCAACTAAATTGAATTATTTTATTTTTACATATGTAGATGCTGCATCCGCCGGTGGCCAAGCAGCGACGTCAGCTGAAACTGTCGACGCCGCCGTCACCGTCACCGGCTCCAGTGCTGCCGGCCGAGGAGCAGCTGCAAACGACGCGCTCGAGCCAATCCAGCACGAGCACAGCCCATAGTCGAACGGATAAGACTGATCTAGAGTTAATTGTAAATAATAATCCCAATTATGTGCCGCCCAAAATACGGCCGGGCACCAACCGCCATCAACTGCTTCAGGATCTGGGCCATGTGGAGCTATCCAATATTGTTACCGGCGATGGCATCATGGAGCGTAATATGCGCAGCGCCGAACTAGAAACAGCACGCAAAAAGGATTATCAACGGGACTTGATGCAGCAGATCGAGGAGAAGCGTCGCTCCATTGAAATAATACGGGAAAAGGAACGACGCCAGGAGGAGGTTCTGACCAGGTTAGTTCAACTTGGCTTATAATTTAGCGAGATTTCGTAACGATAATTTATTATTGTCTTGAACAGGCGCCTAGAGGCACAGCTAAAGACCATCAAATTGGAGGAGCAATTGGAAAGGCAACGACAACGCGCCGAAAAGGTGGGTTTTTGGATAATAAAACAAAACTATTTTTTGTTTTTATTGATATCGTGGATTTTAACATTTAAAAACTGGTATTTTTGATCAATTGGATATTACGATTCTATATAATCATATAATTATTTTTTATTTATATTTTTTTAATTACAATTATTATACTTTGGAAACACCTACATAAAATCTTTATAAATGTTGGTGATTTTGTAAACAGTTTTGACGTATTTTTCGATTTTTGTACATAAGTTAAGCTGTTTGTTCTAAAATGAGATATGAAAAAAATCATTTATCAAAGCTTATACTTCGAATATTTCCCCAATACTTTATTATAATCCCATTCATTACCTATTTCTAACACCTTTTTTAATGGCCAATAGTTCAATGTTTTATTTTATTTAAAAGTTTTTTAAGCTTCAAGTTTTAGTTACAATTTATTTATCTACTTGACTTCATTTTATTCTCAAATTGTATATATTTTTTAATTATTATTTATTTTTTATTCTAATGCTTTGTTCCATTTTATTATATTTCATTTGAAAGTTTTTCCGTATCCATTAATTAAGTTTTAATTTTCCGTTTCTAAATTTACTATTATAATCTATAAATTGTTGCTAGTACGTCATATAATTCCATGCCATTTATTTTTATTTCCACATTTTCCACCATTCCCCTTCTTGGTGTTTTTAATACCAATATTCAGTTCCAATATTCAATATCTAAAACTCATTTAAAAAACTAAATTCGGAAAATGTAATTTTGTATTTCGTGCTTGATTTAACCACAATTGTTTTTTCCTCCAGTGTGTGTGAAAATGTTTAATGTGATCATTTTTTTCTTTTCTTTAAATTAATAAAAAAGGCACGCATTGACTCGGAACAGAATCGTTTAATGCGGGAGCAGCTGCTGGCCAAGCTGGAACAGGATGCGCAGTTGTTGTCCGCCAAGGAGCATAATAATCTGGCAGCAGCGGGCAGAAGCAACCCCAAGGATATCAATGCCAACAACAACAGCACAAATAACAACGACAACACCAATACCAATACCAACAAGGTGTACAAATACTTTAGCAATTCGGCTCGTCACGAATATCGGCGCGGACAACCGTTGCCGGCGGGCGTCGAACTCGACTTTGAGCTGCCGCAAATGGCGAAAATTGAACGCGAGTGCTTCCATCTGTGCGAGAAGATTTGTCCGCTGTGCGATGAGCCGCTAAAGAGCTACGAGAGCTGCTGTCTGCGCTGTCAGCGCAAGTTGGCGCTCAAAATGCGTCAGCCGAACAGCAGCAAGAACGAGAAGGAGATGGAGGGGAATGAGGAGTCGGAGGCGGAGGCGGATACTGTGGCTGCTGTCGAACACAATTGCCAGAACAGCTATGCGCTGGTCTGCCTGAAATGCGAAAGACTCTATGCGATGTGCGGCCAGTGTCTGGCGAAGAACGATGTCTGCCGCGCCTGCCAGCGGGAGCGCAATGTGTGCATGAATTGCCGTCGAAATTTGTGCTCCTTTTGCCTGGATGAGATTGCCTGCGGCCGCGACACCGAACGGACGCACATCAACGAGCAGGCAGATCGGGAGCACCAGCAACAACAATCGAATCAATCAGACGATGCTTTTCGCGTGCTGGAACTCAATTATGCAGAGACGGGTGCCCCGAATCCAGCCGATTCCACGTCGCCGCCCTACTCTTTTAATATAGCGCCCAATTCGGTGTTCCATGATGATTACAAGGCGACGCCTGTGAAGCCCCTGCTGCTGGATCAAGTGCTGCCCACCGTGGCGGCCGGCAGCAGCGCTAACAATAGCTTTGAGCTGGACAGCGCCGATGAGCAGGCCATGGAGCGTGTGCGTCGTCAAACGGATCAGCGCCTGTCGCGTTATCTCAAGAACTATGGCGATCTGGCGGCCAAGCAGCAGCAACATCAGAAGCAACAGCAGCGGCAGCAGCAACAGCAGCTGCGCAGTAAAAGTGAATCACGTCATCGCGGCACACAGACGACGCCACAATCGCTAGCCCGACGGGACATCGTGCTGCTCGAGACACCCACACAGAATCTGTCCATGCCGCTGCTCCGCGAAATGCCGAAAATGACGCGCAAGGAGTCGATCAACGAGAATCGTTCGCACAAAATCGATAATCTCAAGAAGCGCTGGGAGGTGCGTCGAACTGAATTAAACCTAACCATTATTTAATTAACAACTCTTTTCTTTGTGGCAGGTGCCCGCCGTGCAAAAGTTTACAGTTTCCACATCGTCACCCAAAATATTGACCCAAGTGGGCGCCATACGTAAACAGCTGCAGGCGGCGCGTTTCTTTGATGATGATGTCCAGGACGAACCCGAGGAGGACGACGATTACTGAACAAAAGCTAACAGCAACTTTTCGCATGTTTGTGAAAAACTGTTTACGTTGAGCTTTAAGTTCAGTTTTCTGTTTTTTAATTTGTTCCCCCCAACAAACACAATTTTCTTTGTTTTTTTTTTTTTACATTCAAAACTACTCTCTGAGATATATTTATAATATGATACCATGTGCTTCTGCTGTTTTGCGCAGCAACAAATTTATATAATATCTGTAAGTCATAAAGTTTGTTAATGTTTTTTACACAAAAAATATAGTATATAAATTAAATATAAAATTTTATTAACAGCATCTACTGTAATTTGAAACGTTTAGCGATTTGTGGGCATAACTTATTTAAAAGTTGACAATAAATAAAAAATTTAAAAATTACAAATAAATATAAAGTTATGAAAAACTTTCAAAATATTCAAAAATTCTGCAAATCCCATTCAATTTATACAAAAAATAAAAAAAAACTAACTAAAAACATAAATATTTCGTTTTTGTGTTTTGTTTAAGCTTCATTGATTTCCTTATATCTTGTGGTCCTAATTACCATGAAAACGTTTTTAAAAGGAGCCCCATACAATCCCCAGTGGATTTCATTGCTTCCATATAAACCATTTGAATTACTAAAAATAAAACCAAATTCAGAAAAATATTGAGATCTTACATTTTTTACCAGGAACTGCAATAGTTAAGATTTTTTTTATGGATTATAGATTTTTGCATAAATTACAGCTGATTTCTCGTTATCTTGATCATGAGTTGAGAATTTCATATTGAAATGGTATTCCAGTGCATGTATGTGACTGTATTGCCCAATGATTTTAGTTCAAAAGATTATATAAATAAAATAAAATAATAAGAAGAAACAGATGTATAAAGATTTTACAATCTGAAAAACTTTTGTATGAAAACTCAATAATTATTAAATTTCAATTGCGCGAAATTAGAAAGTAGAAATGTAGAACTCGTTTCCTGGAATTTATATTGCCCCAAAAAGCCTTTACCCAAATATTGAAAAAATTGTAAAATCTTTGTTGTTCAATGGTAATCTTTATTATGTTGTTTTCGTAGTTGTCCGTTTAGTGTTGTGCAAAGTGCCGCCCGTTACCACTGCAGTGGGCGTGGTGCATAGACTGGCGCATACTGGGAGTAGGCACCGGCGGATCCATAGCTGGGCGCAGGAGCGCTGCACGGCACTGGGGCCAAGTTGGGCTGGCAGCTGAACAGATAGTTCTTGGGGCACGGCGGCGCTGGGATGGAGACCGGTGCTGGTGCCGCATAGGCGGGTGCCGCCGGTGCAGCATAGGCGGGTGCCGCCGGTGCGGCATAGGCGGGCGCGGCGGGCGCAGCAGCGGGCTGGCCATAGCCGCCACCATAGGAGGAGCCGATCATCTTCTCATCTTTGTCGGCAACAACGGAAACGGCCATCAGGCAGGCAACGGCGGCGAGCACAAAGAATTTCATGTTGACTGATTGGTTGCTTGGTTGTTTGCTCAACGTGGCTAAAACCGAACTGCGATGTTGAGTGCTGCACTCAACCGGGCTTATATAGGGCCTGCGCTGCTCCCACAAAATGCAGCGCCAAGCATTGACCAAGTTTGCGTTTGCGCTGCATTGACCAGGTCAGCGAATTTTTTTCTTTTTTATTTTTTGCCAACTATTTGAATTTTTTTTTAAGTGAGTGTATATACATATATTATAATTATTATTCTATTTTTTCTATTTCCGCTACATTTAATTTTTTTAATAATAATATTGTTATATCTATAATGCATAGAAGAAGACGTCTCGAAATCTATAGATATATACTCTTGATCGACTGCTATATCATATATTATAGATATATACTCTTGATCGACTACTGTATCATATAGTTGCCATAGGAACGATCGGTTGAAAAATAAGTTTTTGCATACAAAATATATTTGTTTTCCATATTACCAATGTCAGACATATAATTCCCATACTAACTATATCTATCGATAGTGCACGTTTTCTAAATGTCTGCAAGGGTATTTAATCGTCGGCATCTCAAAGCTAAACCTTCTTGCTCGTTTTAAATGTAATTCGTTTTAAATATAATTCGTTTTAAATACAATTCTAGTTTAAGTTAGCGTAAGCTATTTTTTTATGTTTTAGTTTAATAATATCTTATTATATTATATTAACTTTAGCTTTAAGCTGTAGTGCGCAGAATTTAAAAAGCTTGCTTAGGCATTTTATAGTCGGTTTTAGGTTTTGTTTTAGCTGCATGAAATTATTAGTTCAAAATTTTGTTTTAGAATTAACTCTCTATTATATTGATATATTTAAATCAGACTCGCATTATTATATCACACATAAGAAGCGAACAGAATCTAGGGTATTGTTTTGGATTATAACTTAGACCAATGCGAAAAAATTCAACATTTTTGCAAAGTGATAAAGATTAAACGAAAAATAAAAGAAAACAAAAGCTAAAAGAAATTCAAAGTGTGTTATTTGTTTTATTATTTTTTTTTTTCGATATATCGACGCATCTATGATTATCAACATCATTTTCTAATTCAATATAAATAAATCGATGTTCATTTTGAATTATCCTATTATTATAATATTTAATTATTATATTGCGTATTTACACTATTTATTTTTGGTCTTTTAACTGGGTTTAAAAAGGGAACAATCAAAAAGTTGTTTTTAAATATTCAAAAATCTTTAAAATTAACGGATTAATTTTCGGGCAATCACAAAATATTATTATTATTATTAAAATTATCGTCTGCATAGATCACTGGCATTGCGTAAGATGAGATAATTAAATAAAATATATTCAATTATTGTGTGGTTTTTTTAGTCAAGAAAAAAATCAACAAATCAACAACATATATAATTTTTGACTTGTACATAATGCTTTTTAAAAATCATTATTTAGCACTTTTGTAAAATATTATAGTATAAATTTAAAGGCACAATTTTGGACTTATATAAAAAATATTATTTTTATTATTATTATAAAGCACCGGTTATAATACATGAGCTTGGGACTCGAGCTTAGATATCTAATTTAAATACATAATATTTATCTTTGCATCGTTTAATATTTTAAAACATTCATTTATGTTAACAGTTATATTTTATTATGTTTTTATGAGCGTGGGATCTGATAAGAGATGCTGTTTAAAAGTATAACTAATCATATAATATATAATATAAACTATCCACAAATCTCAATTTTGTAGGTAGACATGCCAGACATTTCAATTTATTTCCAATTCGAGTAGATCAGAAATATTCACTTCACTTTATATATCTGGTTAAATAGTTGATCATAGGGAAAAGTAGGTATTACCCAAAATGATAAGTCTGGAACAACAGTGGCAGCGAGTGTGGCAGAACACGATCCGCATGCGGCGCCGTTGTCAATGGAAGGCAGCGAATAGCACAAATAGCGGCCAACAGCTGGCTGGCAAGCTGCAGGAATCGGAGGAGATAATAAGGCGTGCCCGAGCCATGTACAAGCCGGATGAGCTGCTGCTGTGCTTCAATGGCGGCAAGGACTGCACCGTTCTGCTGGACATGCTGGCCAAGGGACGGCCAGGAACGGCGTCGCCATTGCGTGCCGTTTGCGTCAAGTCGTACGATCCGTTCGAGGAGGTGGAACAGTTCATAGACATCTGCACGAAACGGTATCCCATGGAGCTGCGGCGCTACGATGGCGCCCTGAAGCTGGCCATTGAACAGGCGCTCGAGGAGCAGCCGAAGGTGCGTGCCGTCTTCCTCGGCTGCCGACGCAGCGATCCCGGCTGTTTGGAGCTGTCGCCGCTGCTGGCCTGCGACAAGGATTGGCCGCCATTGATGCGCATCTTTCCGCTGCTCGAGTGGAGCTATCATGATATTTGGCGTTATCTGCGCAGCCGGTCGTTGCCCTATTGCAGTCTCTACGATCAGGGCTATACATCCCTGGGCGAACGGAGCAGCACTCGAATGAATCCCAGCCTGTTGGTCTACGATGAGCACCTGGGCCAGCTGATCTATCGCCCGGCCTACGAGCTGCGCAATGATAAGCTGGAACGTGCCAATCGCGAGGATGCACCAATACCAAAATTGCAGCAACAAAGTCCTTGATAGAAAACCAAAATCAAATCGTGTCTCAAGTATTTTCCATTTTCTTTAATTATTTATTTTTTTTTCATTTTATTTTCAATGTGGGTCATTTACCATTTGTTTGCAATTGGAGCAGCAAATGTCACAAGAAGTGTGCCACACACACTCTCACACACACACTCACGCACACTCACCATATACCTTTGGCTTATCAGCCAAGTTGCTTAGCTGTTGCATTGGCCACACCAAATAATTGAATATGCTATTGTATAAGAGCCAATAGAACGGAGTATAAGAGCTATTTGTCAGCTAAAAACAACTGTGTGTGTGTGCGTCTGTGTGTTTACGTCTGTCTGTGTGTGCTTGGTGAGCATGGTATTAAGTATCAGCACATTGGTTTGATATAGCAGAAATTCAAAAAAATAAATGTTTGTACATTTGTTGCAGCTAACCGAACAAATAAAATTTTCGTAGAAAATATTCTATGCATTTAAATTAATTCCAGAAATAACAAGAAAGTTGCAGTCGGGTGTATCCGACAGCGCAATACTCGTCAGTACAATAACAATTAAAAAATGTAGCCTGTCATTTGTGCAAATAAAATGTAGAATCAATCTATATGACAAATCATGACAAAATCCATGAAAATCAGTTCAGTTTTGACAAAGTTGTGGGATTTTGAAATATGGAAGAAATAGATCCGAGAGCTTTGCGTATCAAAATTTTGGTCAACTTTCGCATGATTTTTGATTAAAAATTTGACCACTTTCGAATCGGTTTTTAATGTTTTTTTATACTAATTGTGTCAAATAAAATTTGCAATTCTATATTTGGAAAAAAAAAATTATTTTTTGACCAAAAATTTCAAAAACTTTGAATGCTGAATTAATCTAGAGGACACATTATGAAGAAACTACCATTAAACATGAAAATCGGTTCAGTTTTAACAAAGTTATGTTATGGTTTAAATATGAGAGTTACGAATTCGAGAGCGTTACATGTCAACATTTTTGTCAATTTTGGCATGATTTTTTTTGTAAAAATTGACTCTGTTAGAATTGGGTTTAATGTTGTTTTTTTTTGTACTAATTGTGACACCCACAATCGATAAAACATTTAAAATCCCATTTATAAATTTCGACAAAAAATTTGTTGAATTTTTGAATTTTTTGAACTAAAATTTAAAAAAATAGTTTTTTTTATAATGGATATATATTGAATGAAGGATTAAACTAAAGGACAAATCATGAGCAAAATGCCATCAAACATGAAAAACGATTTAGTTTTGACAATTTGTAGGAGAAATATGGAAGCTAAATTTGCGAGAGCTTTACATGTCAAAATTTATTGTCAATTTTGACATGATTTTTGAGAAAAATGTTGACCTCCTTAGAATGGGTTATAATGTGGTTTTTTATACTATTTGTGACTATTTGTGACTATTATAAAAGTTTTCAATATATTTATTTGTATATGTATATTATTCAATATCTGAATAATACTTTATAAGCTTAACCCATTTTGAGTTTTAATTACCAAATGCTTAAAATGTTTACAGAAACTATTGTTTGGCCTTCATTTTAGGCCCTTAATGAAATAAACGAAATTTTTGACCATTGTTGAATCGCTGCCATTTTGGTTGCTATTGGGCGTGGCAGTTCCAGGCAGTTCACCCACCAGAAAGACGGGTCGATTGTCCCGATTTGTTTTCAGTTGATCCACAACGTTATCCATATCGATTTCGATTTTATCCCCATTGCGCTTGATCTTCGACTCCGGATCGTTGTAGTCTTCGCTGGCCAGCAGCTGACTGTAGACCTTCAGCAAATTATGCTCCTCGGATCCCTCCAGAAAGTTGAGCATGGTCTTGATGGTCTTGTCGTGCTTGTGCGCTTCTTGGGCGTCGTACGGTGGCGATTTTCTGGTTGCAAATTGGGCGCGATAGCCGGACTTGTTGTCCGTCGATGTCAGGCTGACGCGATACCAGTGCTGATCCGCCGGATCCTGTCCAAGCAGCGCATACTCAAATTGTGGCGTGGCCGTCGTTGTGGTCCCTGTTATCCCCAGTCGATCGGTGGTGGGCACCAAGCTGTTGTTGTACCCACTGGAGTTGGACAATTGTGGTTTTTTGTACCTGGTTTTATTTTGATTTATATTAGAGAGATGCACGACTAAAAGATACTCTGTACTTAGACTACAGCTGCTATATATACATTTCAATTGCTCCTATAAATATTCGAAAGTTGCTCGAATTTAATAAATAATTTTTTTATAATATTGTCTTGGTGCTTAATGAAATTATTTTAATGGGTGTTTTGTATAAAACAAAAATCAAAACTGTACTTTGTACTACAAATCTGAATATTACCTAAAAACCGTATCTTCGTGATGTGAAATTCGATACTTATCGGTTATGAAAATGAAATTGAGTTGCAGCTCTGCTTCCCTTTCTCTTTAGCCTTCACTCGAATTTAAAAAATATTTTTTGTATATTTTGTTCTTGGTGCTTAATGAAAATATTTTAATGAGTGTTTGGATACATCAAAAATTAAAACTGTACTTTGTACTACAAATCTAGATACTACCTGAAAACCGTATCTTCGTGATGTGAAAATCGATATTAATCGGTTATGAAAATTAAATTGAGCTGCAGCTGTTACGCATGGCTTTATCGAGTTGGCTTTTAATGCTGCTCCAGATATCCACGACTGATATGTACTCTTTCAATGGGGGTTTTCAAATCTACACTTACCCCAGCTGATTGTAGCGCGGCACATTCACAGGCTGCCCGCTGCCCAGCGCCATCAGAGAGCAGATGATAATGCTTAGCGTTTGCTTCTTCCACATGTTGCCAAGTTGTGCTGACTGTTGCCCATTTGTTGTTTGCTCTTTTGTTTTATAGCCACATCAGTTGACTGGGCTGGGTTCGGTATTGAGTTGCAGCGGCTGGCTTCGAATTCGGCGTACAAATCGACATGAAAATGTAGCTGCGACTACAAATTATTTTGATGCCACAGCGGAACTACTATAAAATAATGCTTAATGCTGTCACGTTTGCAGCTTCCGCATTTGCCGGCTATATCACGATTAGCTTCAATCAAATTAATATTACTACTTTTTCGACCGTTTGAAATTTAAATAATGTTAATCATACACTTTCGAAAATCATATTTGTTTTTGATTTTTTAAAATAAAAGTTACCTTTAAATTCAAATTTGTTAGTCTTTTTTTTAGAATAGTTTAGAAGAGTTTATTTTAAGGTGACAAGATTATAACTTTTATATAAAAGTGAGAATTTAATTTAGATTTTTAATGTTTAAAAAAAAATTGTTATGTTTTGAGCAATATAATAGATGTAAAAAATTAATTATTATTATGTAATTTAAGTTTTATAATTAAAACAATTGCTGCCACTGGAATGTTATAAAGTTTTTTTTCTTCTTATGTACGTATAACTTATTTACAAAGAAAATTCTTTCTGTTTGTTGATATTCTTACATTTTACTGCTTCAGTAGATTTAGATAAAACCAATTGTTAATTTTCTTTTCCTTTCGTCGATTTTCCTTGTTTTCATTATAATATTATGGACACCAAAATTATCATTTTTTTTGTCATATATTTTCATTTAATCAGCTTATCTTAAGTATAGAAATTAATTTTTAATTGGCATTTCATTAATAGGGAAGAATATTTTTTCTTAATGTTACTCATATTTGTTAAATCGCTTTGTTTAAAATCTCAAAATATTAGCGAAGAGATTCCAAGATTTAGTTGCAATTGCATTTTATTAGGCTAACAATTGTTTGCCCAAGGAAATGCCACTTACCAATAGCCACTTCCGGCCAACTGAACATGAGTGGGCAGCACAACAAAAACGGGCTCTCTTATTGTTGCTATCTCTGTCGGACGCATGCACGATACGGATGCGCGCGTTGCCAACATCAATGTTGAATTATTATCAGTAAAATAAGTGACCTTTCTAATGGCCTGCGACAGGATGGGGGAGGTGAGCAGGGGCAGTAGGTGTCACTTGGCTGTTAATCAACAGAAGACCACTTTCACTTTACACTGGCCTGGACACTGTGCGCGTGCTCTCTCGCTCTCGCTGTCCATCAATTTCTCGCTCGCGCTCTCTCTCTCTCTCACTCTCTGAGCAGCTGGTCGCCTGCTCAGCTGTTGTGGGCGACATTGCCATTTGTGCCTGTTGTGTGCAAGCGTTTGGCAATTTGCGCGCGCATTGCCCAACACTGTACAACACGGACACACGCACTCTGGATAACACACATACGCAACGTTGTCCGTGAAGCAGCAGCAGCAGCAGAAGCAGCAGCAAAGCTCGCCTCGACTCAGTTCGTTTGGTATTTGGTTCGGGCCAAGTTTTGCAAAATTTAGTAGACAATCTTTCCTCATTTCGTTAACACACACACTCAGACACGCAGCACAACAAAACTGGCTTCAACAATAACTAATAGCAAAACCAACAAATATATCAACTAATATAACAAAAACAAAATCTAATAAATAATTATAATACAAAATATATATATAAATATGTTCAATAATTGTTAGAGCTTAACTGTGCATCTGTCTTAGCGGTCGTGAATTAATTCTCCCTGATTAATGTTAATATAATTAAATTAATATTCAACTAAATATTTGTGTCGTCCTTGCTAACAAAAAAATAAAAATAATATATATATATATATATATAACGAACATATAACGAGTGTTTCCTGCCGTGCGCGTCGTGTACGTCCTCTTAGCTTCAAAACGAAAGTACGTAGAAAAAAATAAATAAAAAAAATGTATCTCTTATCAGCCAAGTTATGCGTAGCAGCGCAAATACGCTGATAAATGCTGCCAATTGCATGATTTTAGCCACTTTTGCCTCGCCTGCTTGCGACTGTGAAATACATTAATTCTTATAAACATTCGGATTATAGTATGTCATACGCAGTTATCCAGCCATCGCTTGTTTATATTGTAATTATAGGATATGATGTTAGACATTTAGACTAATAATGTCATTTTAATTGATATGTTGCCTCTGTCTTTCAAAATGGGCCTGTCAGCTGCGAAACATGCAAAACAAAACATTATTTAGCGCTAGCTCTTGTTTCTTTATCTTTTATTTGAAGGAAAAATTAAAGTATGTTATATTTTCTAATATGTTTAACTTCAAAAAAATTGTTGTATAAACATATAGAAATTCTAATTCAAAATATATGCTATATATGATACAAGTTTTCTTCAGTAAAAAGTTTTGCAATACATTTTAGTTTGAGTTTAACTTTCACACCTTTGTTTGTGTTGCTATAATAAATATTTAGTACAAAAATTATACTTTTCTATTTACATTCTTTTAAAAAATATAACAGCAAATATTTTAATTTAATGAACATACTAATAATAAAATATAATAAATAATAAATTTTTATATTTTTAACTTTTATAAATTTTAATTATTATTGAAATTTTCTGAGTTTATTCATGGTATTTTATATATATAATTTCGAGTTTAATATATTTTCCTATTCAAATTATATTTCGCCTTAATTCGGTTTGAATATACTTACCTCAAAAAGTATGCTACATGGCTACAGTATATGCTCTATGCTTTATGAGTAATTTAATGTGTAGTTTTTCTTTACAGTTTACATTAATTTTTCTTTTTAATTTAATTAAATGTTTAGCTCATGTCGACTCTGGAATTTACGTTGCCTGCGTGTCCAAGTGGCGTGTAAAGTAATTTACCCACCCGACGAAAGTTTCGTGGACGTTTAATTTTTAGCTCAAAATAAATAAACAATAGCAAAAAGTACGAGCTAAATGCCAAAAAGTCCTTCAAAATGAGCCAAGTTGAGTTTCACTTGAGTTAGTTAAGCAAAAAATAAAAAAGTAAATGTGTGTGAGAGAGAAAGAGAGAGAGAGAAAGAGATAAAAAAAATTGGAAAATACAAACTTTGCCATTACTTTCGTTTTTTGCTGCCTCAGACTTTTCGTACTTGCTGTTGTTATTGTTATTGTTGTTGTCCAGCTAAGACGCATACATATAAAGTGATGTGAGTGTGTGTTTGTCTCACACTCAGGTGTGTCTATTATATGTGTGTGTGTGTGTGTGTGTATAACTGTCCTTCAACCAGACATTGCAATCATTGAACTTATAGGGCGTCTATATAAATATATAGATGTGGTAGAAAACTGTCTATGAAACGGAGTAGTTTTAATTATCCTGTGACCACTGTATCCGTTTTCTATTATCATCAAATTTTCTTCGGTCTTCAGCTATAAGATATTTATTTTACTTTACTTTTGCCCATGGTCGCATATTTAAAAATTTAAAATTTATTTATATTTTTAAAGTTGTAAGTGTATTTCATATATGTGGCTTATAAGTTTTTTTTTAAATATGTTGCATCATTTTATTTCAACAAAAAACATATTTGATTTGGATATACCATGGTAATTTTGATTTAAAAACCGTGAAAATAATTAACTGAATTAACTTAACATTTTTGGCTTTATGACCTTGTGTTTTATGTATTTTGTTTTCATAATGCACTCTAACAAAAATTTGCCTCAAATTCAATTTACTTTTATTGTTTTGCATCGTATTTAAAGAGCATATTTAGCATGCCCAATAAAAGATAGACTTTACCCATAAATTGAGCTATATATTTATATTTTTTCTTTTATTATTTTTGGGATTTAGCAGCTATTTGAGTTTCTTTTATTTTTACTACCCCATTGGATTTACTCACGGCCATTTTGAGAGAGTGTGTGGGTGACTATTGTTGTGTCTGTGTGTGTGCCTGTGTGTGTGAGAGTGCTTTTTCTATAAGGTGAGCAGTCGTTAGCCATAAAAATTGTGGACCTGCTTGCTTTGAAGCCGTAAATTGCGGTTTGTTGTTGTTTTTGTTTCATGTGGCTGTAATGAATATAAAACTGGCTTTTAACTGCCTCTCGTGCTGTTGCTGTTTGTTGTATGCATTTTACACACACACACACACACAAATACACACACACTTTGTGCAATGCCGACTTGGTCCAAACGCGAGCTTTAAATGTTGTTTTTTCTTTCACTTTTTTGTCAACCAGAAACTTGTTGAGGCATCTGCCAAGCCAGCCCAAAGACTATTGAATGTATAGAAATATTTTAGTTTTTGGCATGCCATAAATAAGCTTTCCATTTTGAAGCACTTATTTATTTTCTTTTTGTACAATTTTTTGCTTCAATTTCAGTTGGCAACATTTTCCACCTAGTTATTTTTTTTTGGCTTGCTTAGCTTTTTTTTGACTTGAAAACTCACTCGCAAAGCAACCAGTGTTTCCTATGAGATAAGCAGCTTGTGAAGAGGGGAGGGGCGGCAGAGGGTAGGAGATTGTGGTAGAAGGCGTTGGTTGTTGCTGGCACAAGGACACACGCTAGGCGCTTTTTTAACTTGGCCAGGCGGCACGTACAAAAGCCAGATGATAATTTCGTTGAATATATATATGTATGTATATATTTATACAAAAGCAGCCTCGAATCTATTGCATATAGATTGAGGAGTGCCGTTGGGGTGGGTGGCAAAGGGGTGGCGGGTATATAGCACACTTGGGAGTGTTAAGTGTTGAGCTGCTATGCAAAACAGATTATAGCTTCGACTCTTGCAAGCTAAACCGACTGCATTCCCCCCTCCCCGCTCCTGAACATTTGCCGTTCCCGCCAGGCTAGATGAATTCCTGAGATGCCTTCAAGAAAAAAACTTTGCAACTGTATAGTTATGTTTTTAATTTTGCGCTCTAACTTTTGATTTGTTATTTGAAATATTCATGATATTAAACCTGAAGCTTAACGATATGATATTATTTTTAAATAGTATTTAAATATATATCTATATAAATATACATATATTTGGTACATTCTTCCGTCAAATTTCATGCTCAAATATTTACATTTAAAATTCTTTAATGTAGCATTAACTTTAAGTTTGGCAAAAGTAGAAGCAATTTTATTATAGCTCCAATTTTTATAGCCAAATTTAATCTTGATTTTATTATTGTTTTTTATCTCTGTTCCAATAGATAAACAGGTAAATATATATAAAGAGTAAACAAATTAAAAATTATAAATTCATTGTTGTTATTTTATATATTCATTTATTGTATCGTAAAACTTAATTCTGCAGGCTGTAATTGTTATAAGTTAATCTAGTTTTTTTTTTGCTGCCCTTTTGGTAAGGCCAATTAACGGGCTGAAAGTAAATTTGTCAGCTCAATGGATTGATTGATATTAAGCTGAAGGAGTGCTAGATTTTTCTTTGTGTGTCTGATAAGCCATTTTGGTTAATACGAATGCTAAAACATGGCAATAAGTAGGCGCTTTAATGTGCCTGGTCAATGCCAACGCCAAAGCCAACTCCAAAGCCAAAGGCCAATGCGTATTTATTTCAAAGTCGTCATCGTGTGGGTGGCTGAGTTGTTGTGCGGCTCATGCCAAGCCCACACCCACACACACACACACACACACACACACACACGCATACATGCACACCTAATCACGACTTGGTTGGCAAGGCCCAGCCATATGTGTGGCCTTTCCAACGCCTAACTGTCTCAGCAATGAAAAACAAAAAATATAAAGAAAAAAAAAAGAGAGAGAGCGTAGAAATCCAAGTAAATTCCTTGAAATCAGTTAAAACTTGCTGTGGAGTCTAAGCCCGACTAAGCCATACTCTGTCGACTCAGTCGACTCACAGTTGGAAAACACATCGAAACCAGCTAATTTTGATTCTTGAATTGCAAACTCTTCAAAATTGACTATTCTAAATTAAATTTTGTTCTCGGCCGAGATCTTTAGGGAAGCACAAAACCAATACACTCCTTTAGCACTCAGTGTACAGGGCAACTTTAGCGTCTTGCCAACTTTTTAAAAGTTCAAGTTGAGTGCAGCAGCAGCAGCGGCAACAGCGACAACAACATTCACAACGACTTTGACCATACACTTTACTGCTGCGAGTTTTGTTGTTAAAAACATGTCGGGAACGAAGCCAACTTTCTCTCTCTCTCTCTCTCTCTCTCTCTCTCTTTCACTCTTCGTCTGTCTCTCGGTTTTTCGGCCTGCGCGCGCATTTTTAGAGAGCGTGCACAGGACACGCACTCTTCCCACAGGAGCTGAGACGCAGCTGCTCGGGCATCTGGCCTTAGTATACAAAACGCCAGCAAACGAGACGCGTGCCACAGCCAGCAGCAACATCAGCAACATCAGCAGCAACAGCAGCAACAGCAGCAGCAATAGCAGCAGCAACAGCAGCAGCTGAAGCGGCGCCAAAAAGCGCATCGAGTTTTGTTGAAAAGTAAAAGTTGTGATTGCTGCCTTTACCAGTTGAACAGCTCAGGCGGAACTAGAACTAGTTCAGTCTTAGCCTAAAAAAACATTCAGTAATCAAGGCATTGAAGAAGTGCATTAATTTTAATTTTATAATTTTTAGAAGTTCAAAATTAATTCAATGAAAAATTGATTCAATTGGCTTATCATCAGCAAACCATCCATTTTTTTATAAATAAAATATAAATATTAAAAAGTATTAGGGCCGTTTACTTAAAATTTCAATTAGCAAAAACTCAAAGGAATTTAATTTTTTGCCCAATTTGCATCACTTTCATCGTGATCCCTGTCCACATAATCCGCATAAGCTCCTGAATGATGTCAATTTTCCCGAGATGATAAAGATGATGAGAAAATTAGGATATCTTTTATAAAGTTTGGATAGCCAGATATTCGTGGCATATAAAGATCGTATTGCTGCGATACTCTGTTCACAAATTGAATCGAGTGTATTTATTTTGTTCACCGTCGGTCTGTACGTACATTTTAAAATGTTTTCAGTTGCTATTACACTGTGAACAACTGTGTTTATATGTTTTTTTGAATTTATTGTATAGGTTGAGTTTCAGGAAGCTGATGGAAACTGTGCTTTTTATTTGAATTTTATTGGATATTCTAATGTTTTAGAGCAGTGCAATGCAAAACTATCAGTAAAATATATATAACCATAACTAGAGTCGTAAATAAAACTTTTCAAGCCATTAAACCGACGATTTTGATAACAAACCTGGAATCAAACAAAAAAAGAAACCGAAAAAATAGATAAAAATAAAAGTGGAAAGTGCAATCAAATAAATTTTTCTGCTGACACACAAGAGCCGTGGCACCAAAAGCTCAGCCAAGGAAAATGTGCATTAAAAATTGCGACAACATTCAGTTCGCGGGCAGCAGAAGCAACAACAGTAAAACCAACAACAACAACAACAACAACGAAAAGGATAATACGACAGAGGACGTCAGCCAGTTGGAGTTTCAGTTGCGATTGCCACGCAAATCGGCCAAAGGCCCTAAATTATCGAGCTTTAAAATTTTCATGTGCTGTTGCTATTTAATCATCATAGTCATCTTAATCTGAAGAATGCAAATCACAATTAATATATATATATATATAATATATGTGTGTTTATAAATGTATACCAACAACAAGCACCACAAACAATTAACATACAAATAATCGAAGCAAAATTCAAGCAGCAGGTAAATTTTGTTGCTTTCTTTAAGTGTTAGCCAATTTTTGAATTTTATACCGCTACATTATTATAATGTATTATAATTTTGTCACGCAATGTGTAACGAATACCCTGTAATGTATATATATTCTAGATTAAGTGCAACATCCGAGTTTTTGTCTCAAAGTCGGCCGAATCGGATCTGATATAGTGATCCGATAGCGCCATAAAAATGATCGGTTGAAAAATGAGTTTTTTTTAATAAATTTTTCAAATTTTCCTAACTGAACTTGACAACCGACTGCATTAAAATGCACTTTTTAAATCGGCAAATTGTTATAAATATCGGCACACTTTAACACAAAGCTTCCATTGTATGTAAACATAGTTAATACTCTTTCTGTGAGGGTATTTAATCTTCAGAATATTTTAAAAATATTTTTAGTTTAACTTTAATATATGTGAAAATCCCATCCTCTGTAATAAATGTCAATGAAATATGAATATTTTGAAAAACCTACCATAAATGATTTATTTCGTTAAAATGAAAAGAAAGTCATATGCTGCACGAAAACTAACTGCTGTTTAAACATAGTTTATAGAAATCAATATGCTATGAATCAGCTGCCCTATGATTAGAATCGTTTAGAACCCGGCAATTTATTAAATAAGCTTTTAAGTATACAGTATCCTTGCATACGATTGCTATACATAAATGAAATATTGTCAAGTACGAAGGAATGTTTTGCTGCTTTCATACCCTGCGCTCACAATAATGGGCATAAATGAGTCTTTTAGGCAATTTCAAAAATGTTTGTTCCGATTCTAGCTAACCCTCGTATATCTACTATACAACTATTGTTCTTGCAGATCATTTTTCTTCTTCTGTTTGCTTAACAGTATTGCACATTGCTGATTTAGAGGGTATCGGTTTGTCACGCACTCGCCACTATCGAATTTTTAGTAGCATCTGCCTGTTTTTATTGGCCTGAATTTGTATTTAGTGTTTATCAAATGCGGCATTTTGTTTTATTGAAATTAGTGTTAAATTGATTTATGCCGCAATATGCTAACGCCACAACAATACACACAAACACACGCACACAGAAACACATTCCCATGCACGCACGCACATTACGCATACGCCACATTGTTCGCTATTGTCTTTGTTTGCTTACGCGCTGATTACTCATACGACGCGTGGCACAGTTTAATGAAAATTGATTTTACAGTGTGACAAATAAAGTACAACACACACACACATACACACAGACACATATTCATACATACATGAATGTGGTCATTTATTGTTACTGCTGTTGTTGTTATTGCCGTTTTCATGGCTGCTTTTTAATTCATATTGCTGACCCACATTTCCACTTGTTGTTGCTGTTGTGGTTGCTATTGCTGTGTGGGTGAACCATTTATTTTTTCGGCCGGCGTTTTGTAAAAATTATGACATTCGACCATAAATATTGTTGGCTTGTAAATTTTCTCATTTACCAGAAAATTAATTAATTCAAAAGGCTGCGTACAGTTTTTTTTTATTAATTCTCAGTGCATTAATTTATTAGTTTATTAATGGCAAGTGTATAGCATACCCTGTGGCTATGATAATGTTTGAAAGGTGTATAACTTTCATTATAAATACCTAAATAATAAATAAAATATTATTTATGTATTTAAGTTTCTTCGATAAACATTTTTTTACCTTGGTCACCTAAAACTGTCCAATCAAAAATTCATTGCCAGTTTGATATTTTCTATAGTTATGTTACGTTACGTTGTATGCGTATTTTTCTTCTTCTTCTTTTTAAATAAAAGTTTTAATAATAATAAATTGTGTTTCAAAAAAATTTTTGGTAGGACTTTCCATTGGAAATGGAGAATACTTTTGCTACTTTTTTATGTACCCCATAAATGCAATGAGCTTTTAGTGTGCGTGTGTGTGTCTGCCTGTGTGTGTGGATTTGTTTATTTCGCTCGTAAATACAGAAACGCTCCTTCCTTGATATCAACGCAAATTTATATTTAAATTATCGAATTTTATGACCGCCGTAAATATGCATTTGTTTTCTTCTTTTTTTCCTGATGGTCTTATGTGTTTTTTTCGCTTACTATCTCCAGTTTTAAATAGCATGCACATGTCTAATCTACATAAAACGGGGTATTTACATATGTTAATCCAAAGTCAGACCTTACTACATGCCACAGCACGAAAACAATTTAAAAACGAGAAGAATCGATTGCTCGATATGAAGCAAAATTAATAAATATATTGTACTATTATTTTTGCTTTAGTACTTGTCGATAGTGTTTGAAAAGATTTTTTCAAACCTTTATTCTTTCAAATATAAAATTTATAAATCTATCGATATATCACTTAATTTGTAAATGTTTTAATAATTATGTATATATTTAAATCCATTACAATATTTATAGTTATTTTTATTAATTGCTTTTGTACAATTTATAATTGAGGAAATAACAGAACACAAATACAATTGTATACAAGTCTACAACATTTGAAGTAATGTGCCCATTTCACACACACACACACACACACACACACACACACACACACACACACACACACGCACACACACAAAAAAGCCGTATATATGCATATATAGGCATAGGTATTATTTTTGGGTCTAGCTAAACCCTTTATTACTTTTTGATGGACGTTGATATATGTATTAATTTATTGTGGATGTTAATGTTATTATTATTGCTTTTTCTTGTTGTTGTTGTTATTGTTGTTGTTATTGTTGTTGCTGCTGCTGCTGTCTAGCAAATCGCTTGTGTTATCACTGCTTACGCATGCATTTACAATAAATAACATGGCATTGTCACAAATGTTGGGCCAAGGTCCCTTTGGTTGTTTAGCAAACGCGCTTCCAGCAGAAGCTTAAGAGCTTGTATTGATTGACTGACTGGCTGACTGCTTGATCAAGAGCTAAAAAGCTGCATTTTACACTTTGGTTTTTTTGTAATAAAAGAAAAACGTTAACATTGCTAGTGTGGAAAGCGGGTGATTTATGATTTTAATAAACATCTGTCATCTTCCTCTTATAAGCTACTGAAGAGTTTTAAATTTGTTGTAAAAAATTTACAGTTAATATTAGTTTTGAATGGGATAAATATAGGAGGAAAAGCGATTGTAGCTTGAATTTGTTATTTTAATCTGCTATTAAAATATATGTTTTTTATAATATACTAATTATATTTTCTTTATATTCTGACTTTCAGCTTCATAGAAGTCTGCGAAGGAATATAATTTTAATGGTTCAAAGCAACTCAGCTCACAGTTCACAATTTACTTCGGTGTCTATTTAAATATTGTGTATAAATATCGTTATCTATGCTAAAAGCAAAATTATAAAAAATAATACAAAAGAAAATAAAAAATAAAAACGCTTCAAGGTGTTTTTCGTGTGTATTTGGTGTCAATAAAGTGTTTAACCAAAAATGTTTTAACAAAACACCGATAAAAATCAGGATGAATCTAAGGGGAAAATGAAAATTGCTATTGAAAATCCATAGTAAATTTAAACGGAACGCAAATAAGGTGAGCTCACCACATTTATTATAATTCCGCAAAAACAAAAAAAAAATGTTTTTTTTCAAAAATATTTAAAAATTAATTAAATTCCAAAAAAAATATTTAGATTAAATTTCTTTTCGAACATTAACATTAGCCAAATATATATTTAACCAAGTATATTTTAGTATTCTAATGTTGCTTATTAGATTTAAGCAATATCACGTATGCTCCATTGTTCAGCTAGAAAATGTTGATCACAGTAGTATTGAAACAGCTATACAAATTATATATATATATATATACATATATATA
>SCDS01000416.1:0-36586 GCA_004149465.1 Drosophila nigromelanica
ATTAGTTCTGCATTTAAAATATATGCATTTTTGAAAATAAAATTTTTTTCATTTTTTTGTGAAAATATCATGTACCCCCCCCTTATTCATTTTCGAAAAAAAATTTTTTTCAAAATTTAGAATTGCGATTTTTTGTTTTTAATCGATTGTATTAGTCATAATTAGTAAAAAAATCAACATTAAAATCGATTCTGAGGGGGTCAAATTTTTTGTCAAAAATCATGCCAAAATTGACAAAAATTTTGACAAGTAAAGCTCTCAGATCCACTGCTCCCATATTTCAAACTTCCTTAACTTTGTCAAAACTGAACCGATTTTCATGTTTGATGGCATTTTGGTCATGTTTTGTCATCTAGATAAGTTCTGCATTTAAAATATACGCATTTTTGAAAATAACATTTTTTCCAAAATTTCAAGTTTCTAGCTTCAATAGCGGCGAAAAAAAATTGCGTTCATACGGACAGACGCGCAGCAAGACGGACATTGGACAAAACCAATATACTCTTTTACTTCGTGAACGAGTGTAAAAGTTGTACATTTCTTACAGCAAAATGCATGCTTTTTTCAACACTTGTTTTCCTGCTAGGTAGCCAAAATGTCCTATTCGATGTTGTTTTATTTATTTATAATTTAACGGTATTTAAAGTGCTGAACATGCAGAAACATTTTTACAATACTTATAACTAGGCAATGGGGCGAGTGACATTAACTAAAGGAGCGCCACCTACGTCGCCTTCTCGGCCGGCTCGGGGGCCGTTGCCTTCGTCTCGGTGCCGGCGACGGCGGTGTCCTGTTCGTCGCGCGGCCGCCGCTGCAAGTAGGTGATGCTGCCGCCGCCAATGGCCGTGGCCGTTTGCTGCGACTCGGCGGCGGTGGGCGTGGACAGGATCTTGACGGAGGGCTCGGAGGGCGCCAGGCGCTGATGCGGATGCTGATGTTGATGCTGCTGCTGATGTGCGGCCAGTTGGCGCGTGGCCAGGCGCATCAGATGCGCATAGTCGACGGGCGGATGGTTGCGGTACTCGGGATGATCCTTGACGTACTGCTCGTAGGGCACCGGGACAGGCACTGGCACCGCCTTGACGGGATACCCGGCCTCGACCAGCGCCTGGAACTCGGCCTGGGTGAGGGGTTTGCCGTTGGGTGGCGGCAGATTCAGCTGCTTCACCTCGTCCAAGGTGCGCAGCTTGTGCACCGCTGCTGCCGTGGGCGTGACACGCGAGGGCGTGGCTATGCCAGTGCCCTGGGAAACGTAGATGCTGGACTGCGAGGGCGACGGATGCGCCGGATAGTCTATGGGCTGGACGGTGGGCACAACGGTGCGCTGCGCCTGCGCATGCTTAATGGGATCGGGCGGACTGGGATAGAAGTGGGCAGCTGTGGGCGCCGGCGCTGGCGGCTGTGCACGCTCCGCGTAGTCGGCATAGACCAGCGCCTTCTCGTACGACTTGGTGGGACCGGGCGTGGGCAGCTTGTAGTGCTTGGTGCGGTATTGCTTGGGCTTGGGCGCGACTGTGGGCGTCGCCTCCTGGTAGTAGTACTGCGAGGGCTGTGGCTGCGCAGGTGCGCCCGTTGGATAGACAACGGGGCCGAGCCGCTTGGCCTCGTGCTGCTGCTGGCCGGGATAGATGGGCGTCGGCTGCTGGAAGTTGCTGAACTTGAACAGCGACGGCACAAACGGCTGATTGTTGGCATCCAGCAGCGAGTTGGGCGTGCTGGCCAGGTACGCCTTCGGCTGGCGCAGCGCCGGATGTGAGGTGGGCGGCGGCGGGTGCTGCGGGGGCGGCAGTCGCGTCACCTGCTGATGCTGCTGATGATTGACCAGCGTTGGCTCATTGCTGCTGTCCACGTAGGCCAGCGCCTGCTGACCCAGGCCGGGCTTGTTGGCGGCCAGCAGCTTCTCGATCTCGCTCTCTAGCGAGGATTTGGCCAGCGGATGATTGGGCAGCGTCTTGTAGCTAATCTGTGGCTGGTAGTAGGCAATCTGCGGCGGGAGTCCGGCAATAAGCTGCTGCTGATGCTGTTGTTGTTGTTGCTGTTGCTGCTGCAGCTGATGGCGCTGATGCGGCACTGGCGCTGGCGACTCTTCGTCCTCCGGTTGCTGTGGCAGATACTTGGGCCCACCACGCGAGTAGGCGGGCTGCACCAGCTGCTGCTCGGCCACATAACGATCGCGATAGCTGCCGAGGCCCAAAACAGGCTCCGCCTGCTGGAGAACCTTGTGCGTGGCCGCAGTGCTGTGAATGGACTTGGGCTGTGGTTGTGGCTGCTGCTGCTGCTGTTGCTGCTGATGCTGCTGCTGCTGTTGACGCAGCTGCTCGTGGTAGGCGCGTGCCTGCAGCTCCTCCTCCAGCAGTTTTAGGAACTGCTCCTCGGGTATGATCTGATACGGCTGCTGCTGCTGTTGCTGTTGCTGCTGTTGCTGTTGCTGCTGCTGCTGATGCTGATGTTGGGGCGCGGGCAGTGGCAAAGGCAGCTGATAGGGTCCTTGGGCGTAGGGTCCACCTCTGAGGCCGGGCTGTGGCTGTATGGAGACCGCATAGCGCTGTTCCGCCTCCTGTTCCTGCTCCTCCTCGGCGACGGGCGTGATCTTCTTGGCCGGCGCACTGCCAGCTGCGGCCTTACCTTGAGCGGATGTCGCTGACTTGGGCTGGTGCCGCTGGATGTCTTGCAGGTAAACGTAGTGCTGAATCTGGGCGTGGGCGAGACAAAGCGTTAGGGCGTGGCCAATAAATTATGACGTTTAACGTTTGCCAGTTGGCGTGCGAAAGATCAACGGCCAATGCCAACGCCAAATGGCAGCAGTTAAATGTGGAGCCCACCTAAGGCAACAACAACAACGACAACAACATCTAATAAGACCAGGTCAGCTGCTCTAGGCGAGCGCTGTGAGAATCGTGTGGCATCTAAAGTTTATATAACACTTGTGTGGCAGCGCCGACAAATGACGTTGATGACTGCGCCAACAACAACAGCAGCAACAGCAACAACAACAGCAACCACAACAGCCGCAAGCAGCAGGCCTTCACGCCCCCGCTACCATCTTAGCCCGGCTTCAGTTGCGGGGTCTTGACTTGGGCTGCTGTTGCAATCGATGCGCACATCGGTGGCGGCGTTGGCATAAAACAATTATGTATTTATTACACTGCGCAACAAAACAATATCAATCATTGTGTTATAAATCAGACAGAAAATCTGAAGGTGTTACTTGTATTCATGAGAATCGCAGAGAAAGGCGATATATTAAAAGAAAACAGGTGCAAAAGTATAAATTGGTTACAGAGATAATTGAAAGAGACAAAGAGTGTGAGAAAATAAGATTAGCTAGTTGAGAGAGATAAAAGAAGAGAATAACAGAACACGAGAGAGAGAGAGAGAGAGAGACAGTTACATGGATAGAGAAAGAGAGCAGAGATACAATTAATGATAGCGGGAATAGTTGAGAAGAGGTGGATATTTGAGAAAATTAGAGAAGATACAAATATAAATGGATATTGCGGGAAATAGAGGCAAAGAAAGAAAGTCAGAGGAATAGAGAATAACTTCGCGAGAGAAGGACCGACGAACAACTTTCAAAATATTACCTCTCTGATCTCTAGCTAAACATCGAAAATTTGTAGGCATTACTTGAGTCTTTGAGAATCGCATAGAAGGCAATGCCAATTATTAATAACCGACTAAGCAAGGGAAATTAGCAATCATTTCAAATAAACCTAATCTACAAAATTGAAAGTCTCTGGTTCGGCAATTGAATTATTTTCCAATTGAAAAAATCACTTAAACAACCTAAACGTGTTGCACAGTGTTGCCTTCGCAATATTCGCATTATTATGGTAAATGGAAGCAGCCAAGTCAAGGCGCCACCAGCAGTAGGGTGCCACAAAGACAGAAGTAGGCTGATTATAACATTATGTCAACTTTCTTCCCACGACAAGCCGCAACGCCTGTCATTGTCTGCTTCTTCTGCTTGAAGAAGAAGAAGCGGTTGCTGATGTTGCACATTGGTGCAAATTGTGTTGAATGCGGCATGTGTTGTTGTCGTTGTTACCTTTGCTTTTGTTGTCGTTGCTGTAATTGTTATTAGTATTGTTGTTGACGCGTTAGACCAGCAACAACAACAGCAATAACAACAACAACAAGAGTAATTTTGCAATTATTCATTTGTTGCCGTCGCTGCTGCTCGTGACTTACATTTGGGCTCCTACAAATGGCATTTATTATATTCGCGAGTGCTTTTAATTTTTTTTTATATTTTTTTTCTATTATTTTGTAGCAATCTTTTCTTGTACATTTTGTAATATAAACATCGTCTTTTTTTGGATAATTGCGATTGCTTTAATCGCAATTTGTTCCCAAAATGATGAAAATTCAACTCAAATGCCGTCAAAATATTGGTCAAGGTTTCTTAGCTGGGGGCCGGCGAAAGGCGCAATTTGATAATATCAATTTCAACTGGGATTTGGCCAAGTTGTTGTTGCTGTTGTTGCTTTAGTTTTACATCCTGTATTTTGCAAAGAATCGTGTAATTTAGTTGAGTCACGACTGGCAACGCTTCTGTTGCCAATTTTGACGAAATGTCCGCGAAAGGCAGACAAAGATTGACCCCCAGTACCCTTCACCAATACCAATACCAACACTAACACACACACACACACACACACACACACACACACACTCGCAGAGATCTTTCTCCCCGTCGCTTACCTCTTGGCTCTGCTCCAGCAATTGGGCGGCATGTGGACGCGCATTGGCCGCTGCAAAGTTGCGAAGTTGCGGCTCCTGGTGCGATTCGTGCTGCTGATGCTGATGCGGTGCAATGGGGCGTATGATGAACTGATTCGGTTTCGGGCCATAGATCGTCTCCTGCCCATCCTCGGGATCGTCGGCTGCCTGCGCCTGACTCTCGCTGCGATGGTTCGGATAGAGGGGCGTCTCCTTGCTGCTCACCTGTCGCTTGTCTTTGGTCGCTTCCGTTTCCACGGACGCGGGGGCGGAGCCGGAGGCGATGATGCTGCCATCGCTGTCGCTCTTGGCTTTGGCTTCAAGCGCTCGGGCGCTAACGAGGCCTGTGTGTGGGCAGGGAAAAGCAGATCGTGGGTGGAATTTTAAAGGTTTTGTTTTGTGAGTGTTCAAATAGAAAGGAAAATACAAAAGAAAATTGCTTTGGAAATGCTCTGAATTGAAAGTGGGAACTAGCTTACGTAAAATTAATCATATTGTTTGATGTTTTTTCTTTAAATCCTAATGTTTTTATAGTAGCATACATAGTTTATAATGCACAATAAAAACGTTGATGTTAATGTCTTTAACAAGCCAATCGAGAAGTTTTTAGTGGGACTGCAAATTTAATCGACAATAAAAACCAATTTTTAAAATTTTTTGACTAGGGGTTTTTTATGATGTTATAAAGCTTAATTAAAATCGCATTATAATGAGAAAAATAACTCTAAAGCAATAATGTATATACAAAAATAGGTGCATAAGTACATAAGTAAAAAATATATATATTGCATTCTTAAAAAATTGTTTTTTTTTAGCTTTTTAGCTTACTTTGAAGTATTATAAAAATCATACTAACGACAGTAAAGACAAATAAAAAAGATTTGAAAAATGGTATATAACATTATACTATTTTTATTGCAACAGGACTGGCAGATTTATTAGTAAACTATTTCAGATAAAGATTATTAACGTAAATATATTGGGAATAACGGAGGTTAAAGATACGTAAATAATGGGAAATGTAAATTAATGGGAAATATTGACAATATTATTTTAAATATTCAATCTAAAATTTGGCAAGATTTTAAATAGAATATTGTGAGTTTTATTTCGTTTTGAAGGATTAAATTTTGTTGAGTTTAGTATAATAATATTTAATTTGTTTATCTATAAAACTATACAGGGATCTTAAGATGCTTTGCTTTTGCATTGTTTCTTAACCAAATGCAAAATGCCAATTAGACAATTGCAAGACGGAACGAAAAACAAGCAGCAACAACAATAAAGGTAAACATATTCAGTCACGATCTTGTTGGTTTCTCCCCCTCGGATACTCACCCAGCAAAAGTGTTAAGGCCAATATTTGAATTCTCATTGTGTCGTTGTGGCAACGGACTAGTAATGGAATATCTTTTACAGCTCGTTGTTGTTGCTGTCGTCGTCGTTGTTGTTGTTGTTGTTGTTGCTGTTTATTACTTTCACAGTCACTTTGGAGTTTCCTCGATTTCCTTAGTCAAATACTCGCAATTCGGATTACTGCATTAAGCATTGCTGTGGCTGCGGGAAGAAAGACAACAACGAACATCAGCATCAGCATTAGCACCAGAAATACACACACAAAAACACACAGAGTAGACACCGAAAATTACGATGGTTATTAACAGTTATATAATGGCGTGAAGATTCGACACAGCAATTCGTAACTGGAAAATTGAAACCGTTCGTTCGCTGTAATTGTGGCTTTTAATCCTTGGACGCGCACGCGTCTTGAATTACAAAAGCGATGGCGGCGCTAAATCTTAACGCTTTGTGAATGCCAATGGGATTGTTTAGGTGATGATGATGTTAGCGACGATTTACCGTTTTGTTTTTCCTGCCTCTGGCTTAACAAAAAATTGGCAGCAGCCGGAGCAAAGTTTTGATCGCGCGCGTTGCACGTTCGACGAACGAATCTTTGCCATTGTGCGGCCAACACTTGTATTTATAAAAAGCCCCAGCTCTGAGACAGCCGAGACCAAGACCGAAACGTAGACGTTTCGAGCCACGAACCGTTGCCGACCTTTGCGGCGGCACAAAGAGAAAGGTTGGCGGCAGCAGCAACAACAGCAACAACAACAACAATGACAACAGCAGCAGCAGCAGCAGCTTCTCTATAGGCTTCTCTATGGATTTTAAGCTAACGTTTCAGGGGGCTACTTTGGTTAATTCAACGTTGACGGCCGTAACTGCTAGTTAGGCGCTTGTTTAATGGCCACCCGTGCATTTGGCAGCCGCCTGGAAGCGTTTGTCCGCCTGTCTGGTCCACAAAATGCTAACGTGACACTAAATTGCTTGGGCTTGGGCCTGGCACTGGGCCTGGGCTGGGGTCTGGGCCTGGGCCTGGCCGAGGCTAAAGGGCACATTTGTGTTTAGTTGCTGCTTAGTTGGTGCAAATTGTGTGCATTACATTTAACAAGCGCCAAATTTGCATTTGCAATGCATATTTAATAACGCGCCACAAGTTCGCTGCCTAAGTCTTTCGTTTGACATTTGCAATTGCCACCGGGCAATTGGCCAGCGATTTGAGATCAGCGTTTTCAGCGCATGCGTGGGCCAGCCGCCACTCCATCAATTTGCCCAATTTAATTCCAAGCCAAAGAAGAAAAAAACCAAAAAAAATAAAAAAACTCTTACCCAATGCTAATTGCCTGTCTTCGTCGGTTGCACGGTTGTTGGTGGTGTCAAAGTTAACACGGTAGCTGTGAAATCTGGCGCTGAGGAAATCCGCCTAAAATGGCCCGACAAATTATAGGCTGTGCGGCATTTCCTCATCCTTAACAAATTGATTGGGACAATTGAGTTAAGGCAATCCAAATAAATAAGTTAATAATTAAGCTGAAGATCTTATTGTGGCAACTGAAAATGCCTCCAACATTTTGCGCAACTTGGCCCGACGTCGCAGCAACATCGATCAATTGCAAGCAGCAGCAGCAGCAGCAACAACAACATGGGATTTACTTATTATAAATTCACCTCGTTGTTGTTGTTGTTGGTTTGCTCACATTGTCATTTAGTTGTCTGCGTGCCGCTTGTGAAATTGTTGCATTGCATGCTAGACGAAGACAACAGCAACAGCAGTCAAAACAACGATGCGATCAACAGCAGCAACAACAACAACAACAACAACACGAGTGGCAACATCTTCTTTTCTTTTACTACTATTTATTATTATTGTTTTATAGTATTTATTTTTCTTCTGCACAGCTTTTAATTTCCAGCAGCTACCAGAAATGCAACAGTTTGCATTTGACTTCACTTAAATCAATGATCATAATAAACATAATAATGATGATCATGATGATCATGTTGCTGCTCTCGACTGCCGTCGACAGTTGCACTTCGCAGCTTGGCATTTGCATTCAGTTTTTTTTATTGGTAGAATGTTGTTGCCGCGATGCTTTTTGCGACCGACAGTTTTATGCTCTAAATTTTATGTGTATAAATTTTGATATCGCGACAGGCTGTTGGCCAGTAGTCAACCTTAGCATTTAGCTTATGCTTTTGATACACATACTCCGCTAAACATGCGCTGAGATCTTAATTGGCAGAATATCTGCGCGAAACAATTTCAAGACTTTAGACTTGTTGTTGCTGTTGGATGTTCGATGTTGTTGCTGTTGCTCTTGTTAATGAAATGCGCTGGACAATGGGATTGCATAATCGTCGTGCATATGTCAAATGTATAGCAACTTGTTATTGTTTTTTTTATTTATTGCCACATAGCTTTGCTGCTATATATGACATGATAATGATATTGCTGGTAATAATAATTATAGGTAATGTATGTATAATTACACTGCGATAAGTGACTATTAAAATACCATTCGAGTTTGTAGTAGCCTCTCTTAAATCAGTTTACGCAGTTTAATATGTAGAAGGTTGAGTAAAGTCCCCATTAGATTCAGCTGAATCACTAACTGAACTCTACAGATCTATTTTAAAAATTTTAAATATCAATATTTTATTGCATACTTCTGAGCGCACATTATTCAGAACTGTTCTGGATTTCATTTAGAAGGCAAATTAATGGAATCTTTTATTCCAACATGCTTAAATAATGTTTTTCAGATTATGAATTAAGTATAGCTTAATACTTACCTTAAAATATAAAAATTATTGCCCAAATCCATACACAAATCATAAATCATAAATGTCAAAAATAGTTTTGCATTAATTAAAGCGGCTGCGGCGCATTCTAATTTATGTTTATGTTGTTGCCTCATCGGATTTAAATACAATTAATACGGCTTTAAGTCAAAGCACTTTATGTACCAGAACCAGTCGGGCGTTAAAACTGTCATAAACATAAACAAATTCGTGATTCATGAATTGCGGGCTAGCCCCCCCAAAGAGACGATTCCCGATTTGTGTGTTGCCCAGCAGCTGTATCTCAATTTGAATCTGATTTTGTATCTGTATCTGAGTCTAAGTCTAAGTCCGGGTTTTTGTTATGGTGTTCCAGTGAAGCGTGGCCACAAACACACAAACACACACACACACAGACACACACTTGTTCACTCATATGCACATAATTTGCTAATGAGCGTAGCGTCCAGTCAACTGTAGACAATTGCGATTGGCATTACATGATGTGTGGGTCGGGGGCATTATAATTTTTTTTTTTTTGGTTTGTAGTTGTTTTTGGTCTGACTTTTGACTCGCATTGTTATATGATTTGTGTTTTCCTGGTTTTAATTTTGGCTACCAGCTGTGTTTCGGTTTCTCGCCATATTTACAACGCATAATCACAGGCTGGCAGGCCAAATTAATGGCCGGCCTAAATGCTGCACGCTTGGCAAGTTGATTTTCACTTGCACTATATGAAAATCAACAGCGATTTAATGTACGCTTTTTAATGCCCTTTAGCCACATCGGTCTCGAAGTAATGCGCCCGATAATGAGCTGTGGGCAGACAGTTTTGATAGACATGCCTCCGTCTCGATCGAGCCAGCAACCTTGCATGAATTTATTGTAATTTATTGCCTGTATGCAATCAGCTCGTAAAGTGTCAGAGGCCAAAGAAAAGCGCAGGTGAATATTTACATACCACATAGAAATCAGAGGTAGCTAATAAAGAGCTGTGTCTATAATGCATTTAACTGCAATCGCCGATTGCACAATAAATCTGTGAATTTAACTTGATAAAAGAAATCAGAAAAGCGTTGCAATAATTTGGCTTACACCAAATGCAGCCCAAATGCTTGTACCAATAAAAAAATATGGAAAACAAAAAAAACAGCCAGAGTTTAGCCCAAAAACATCAACGGGCCCGAACAATGCACATGTACAAAGGCAGACATGAATGACGACTATGATTATTATTATTAAATAATCATAGAAAATAAACAAAAAAAGATTTTCACACTACAAAGACCGAGTCGCAGTTGCTGACAGCGGCAACTAGCGAAGCATGTAAACTCGTCTTTGGCTTAACATTAGCAATAGGCAGTCCCCCCTCTAATCCACAATCCCGCCTGGGGGGCTTTGACGCTGCGGCTTGCCCCAAACGACTTCATTTACATTTTGGGCGTGAGAAGTATGAATGGAGCATGCAAAAATATGACAAACAAAATAGACAGAAATATACGAGCACTTGCTCTGGCTGCATCTTTCCCAGATGCAGCTGCACCTGGCTTGCTTTAATTAGATCTTGTAGTAGTGGTATTTATTCGCACCGGCACCGCCCTTGCGGTATCTATGCAAAGATCTACACATCCATATATCCCAGGTGCTCTTTGCGTGCCAAAAAAAAAGAAGAAAATTGCTATCTGCCTTGTGATGTAACATTTTTATGCAAGTCCAACTAAAACTGATGCGGAACTTGTATATTTGTGTACTAGATTGTGGTGAAATACATATGTATCTATGTAGTACAGTTGTGTCTGCTGTGCCAATTAGTTTTTGGGGTTTCCCAAAGCTCGGCCAGCTGGCCATGGTTTTTGTGGTCTCACAACAATTAAGTTCTTTAGCATTAACATGCCTTAAACGCCGGCTGATCAACCACAAGGCTGCCAAAGAGTCGTGTGAAATTTTCACACATTACAGTTAAGCATTGGGCATTTCAATAAGAATGGGCATTTTAAATATATGTATGTATATAATTACATGTGCATATTCGTATAGTCACATCAATCTAAGCTATTGTGAATGAGTCAGGATAATGGTGACCTATTTAAAAACGAGCAAAAAGTTATCGATATATTTTCACACCCTGCAGCCATTTAACAGCACTGTTTTAACTGTTGTTGCCAACGGCTAATTTTAATTTATTTTAAACAAATATAAATACAATGACAAAGAGCCAAAAGACCTTGCGTTACAAAACCGTTGATTGTACAATCAAATCATTACCAACATCTTGGACAACAGTTATCATTTTGAATACACGTAAATGTATGCAAATCCCCTCCGTTGAGTGTCAAGGTTTTTTACAAGAAAAAGCTAGAAATAAACAACAACAAAAACATATATATATATTTAACGATGTGAAAATGTGCAAGACAAAGCATTTGCTTAAATACCAGCAATTAGGCACGCACCCGCACAAGACAATAACATCTTTGAGCATGCTGCATACTCTGCAAATTGCCCACATTCAAGTGACATTTCAATAGACTCGCCAAAAGATTTAATTTAACAACAATTTATATACACACTTGAGAAATGTCAGTGCCCAGCGGTATGTGCGTAATTTACCAGGTATCCACAATGTACATATAATAATGCGTTGGCTGGCATTAACGAAAAACTATTTTTTGCTGCTGCAGTCTAGAAAACTGGATTCGGCCAACGAGCCACAAGACGCCACCTTGGCATTTAAAATGTGGCAAAGTACAAAAAATAAGCTGCACAACAGGAAGATGGCTGGCAAAACAAAAAAGCCCGCTGAAATTTCTTAATAGAAGCGCCAAAAACAAACAAGTAACAAAAAGAGAAGAAAAAAAAAACACGTTGGAGCCACAGATTAAATGTTAATAGCAATAACGGGCTCCTCGTTGGAGCCGGCAAAAACTAAACCAAAAACCGGATTTGTGGCACAGAACAATGCGCGCATAAATCTCGCGACAGCTCGAATGCAATTTACCAAACCGCCGCCGAATGAGCGATTGTCAGGGATTAACGTGACAGCCGCTCCACAGCAGCCAACTGTTGCTGTGCTGGCTGCCACCAAGTGGACAACCAGCATATCAAAAAACCAGCCGCCGGCTGCAATAATCAAATCAAAACTTGACATTGTCTGACTTCAAAAGCAGAGAAAAAAAGGAAGCAACTGCAACGGAGTGAGATAGGCGCCTCTATATTAACGCATATTAAGTGGCACATTGTGTAATATGTGGCACATGTAAAGACATCGCCACAACTGCGACTCATACATTTAAAATCCACAATCCTACGTGACATCCAGTGAAAGTTAATTTGGGGAAAAAATTATGAAATGAAATGTGTGCTTCCTTTCAGTTGCCATTGCCACCGCATTGTCTTCTCGTGGCGGAAATAAACAAGCGAAAGCCAAACCAGCAGCACACACACACACACACACTCGCACACTTCTCTACAAGGTTAATAAATACATCCGATAAAGAGGCGGCGCACCGAAAATCCACTTAATCAAATTAAATAACTGCCATTTCTCTGTAGGCGCTGCCCTGCAATGCCCAGCAAATTGGCTGATAAAACACAATTCACTTGGGCTCATTGTTCGTTAGACAAGTTTAGAAAGGCCACGGCGCGAAAGGTAAAAAAAAATTAGAGTGCTGCACAGGTGGTTTGTTTAGTTGATTTTAAGTCTAAAAGTTTATTAAACATGCCTCGCGTTTAAGTTGCACACATTACTGTGTTGTGCAGTTTGAAACGTGCATGTAAAAGTTGAATTTCAATTGTGTTTTATATTTGTTTTTATTGTGCTGCAACCAAATCACTGGGCTTTGGTCATTGCAGCTATCATCTATATGTATGTGTATGGATTGTGGACAGATCGAGCTCACTTTGACTCGGCTGCGGGCTTGGTGGCCGCTTTTATGGTCGCAGCCGAGGTGCGTTTCACACTGACCAAGACCTGCCGTTTCGTCGAGGCCGGGCCGGGTCGATTGGCCTTGGCTGCGGCTGCTTTGGGCGTTGCTTTTTTTGCCGTTGTCGACTCCTGTTTGGTGGCAGCAGCTGTTGCAGCTTTGGCTGGTGTTGTCGTTGCCGTTACTTTTTTATCCGCCGCCTTGGCAACTGTGGGTTTCGTTTCTTTTGAAGCCTCCTCAGCACTGCCGTTGGTTTCGTCTTTGACATCCTTAAGCTTGTTTTTCTCGCTGCAATTAATGTATATTTAATTTAGTTTGAATATTTATTCAATCAAGGCAACTCACCTTTCTATGTCTATATTCAGTACAGACTCGTCTTCCTCCTCCTCTTCTTCGTGGCCCAAGGGCTCAACTTCGGCCAGCAAATCACCCAGATCCTTGTCAACCTCCTCCCAGAGTTTTTCATCGTGTGATTCATCGGCATCTCCGCCTTCATAATCCTCATCGTCTTCGTCCTTCCCTTCCATCTCAAGGTCCTCATCACCCTCAGCATCGTCAGTGTCTTTCGGTATCTTATTACCGTCCTCATCGACCTCGTGGTCATCATCATCGCCCGCATCAGACTTGGACTTCTTTTCGGTTTCCTCCTTGTGGCGCAAATAGTTCTTTATATGCGAATGCTGCAGGCAATGTTTCTTTGTGTAACCGTCCAAGGTGTCGTCGCCAATCTTGGGCGAGTAATGATTGCACAATTCGCAATAGAACGCCTCCACAGACTTAATGAAGTCCAGGCCGATGAGGCCGCGTTTGCGGGTCTCCTCGTCGGTGCTCTTCTGCGCTGACTCAGCCTCCAGCAACATAGCATCAACATCAGCATCCATGATGTCATCATCGATCTCGCCCACCGAATCGACGGTAAGGAATTTGTTCAAATCAATTTCACGCTCATCGACACTGTCCTCTGATCCCGACTCGTCGTTACGCGCCTTATTCTGTGCGTGGAGAATAGAGCAAATAGTGAATATGGGTTAAATCAAATGATTTGTTGGCTACGCACTCTTATGTGCTCCAGCGAGCAGCGATGGTTCTCATAGAGCATAGCATTCTTAAACGCTAGGTGACAGGAGCCACAGTACGGCATCAGGAACTTCTTGATGGTCTTGTGATGCTCCGAAGCCTGATGCAGATTCTTCGGCTGCCGATACGCCAAACGGCAAAGTCGACAATAGCGTGACTCATACTCCTCCTTGCTATTCTCCTCAATCTCACGCTGTGTGGTGCGTTGACGGGCGCGCATGCGCTGCAAATCCGCACGCTGACGCAATGCCACAGTACGCATAGAGTTCTTGTGTGTGCGCGAGTTCAAATGATAGTGGTATTCCTGTGGAAATGGATCGCCAGAAGCATCATCGAATCGATTAATAGAACAGTTTTTAAACATATTGCTAAACTATGCGCTGTCGACTTACCTTAAAGGTAACGCACTTGATGCGACAGTGAACACAGGTGAGCTTGATGAAGGTGCGCTTGCGTATATTGTTGTGATCATCGTCGCGATGTCGGGATGTGGTGCGACGCTCCTTGCGTTCATCGTCGCTCTCGTCTTTGTCCTTGCGCGAGGAGCGCTCCTTCTTGCTGGATGATTTCTTCGACTTGGACTCCTTGTCGTCGCCATCCTTGTCTTTCTTCTTACCTGTCGACTTTTCGGCTGTGCTCGATGATTTGCCCTTCTCTTTGGGCTTATCGGCATCACCCGACTCTTCGGTTTTGCTCTTGCCCTCATCATCATCATCATCGGAGTCGCCAGCTTTGGCATTCTTTTTCTCTGAGCCATTATCATCCTCGTGCTCCTGCTCATCGTTCTCGTCCTTATCCTTTTCATCATTGGCCTTGCCCTCGGCATCTTCGGTAGCCGTTTTGCTGCTACGCTTCTTGCTTGGCGACTTCTTAGTCGATTCGCTCTTCTTCTCTTCCCCATCGGTGCCATCTTTATCGTCGTTGTCTTCGCCATCATCGTCATTGCTTTTCTTCTTCTTTTTATCAGAATCGTCCTCCTTGTCACCGTTATCAGAGTCATCATTGCCATCGCTAGAATTATCGCTGCTGTTCCCTCCCTGGCGATGGCGTCGCAACGAGCTACACATGGAATTCGAATTGAATTTTTGTTTTGGTTTTGTTTTGTGGTGAAGGGGGGAGGCGCAAATGCAAATTGTTGTGGTAAGTACACATATATTAAGATGTAAGCTAACAAATACTTTGTCAAAGTGTGTCGGGTGTCGTCTTAATTGATTTGTTTTTTTTTTACTAGATAATAGATTACAACAGTTACAAGTTATACGAAGATGTCAAATCTCTAGTATCGCAATGGAAGAAGGCTCTTCGAATAACCCTTTCAATTTGTGAATTTAGCCAATATAATAGTTCTTAACATTTGGGTTTCTCACTCATATGTGGCATTTTTATTAAGAGTGTTTGGTTTTTTTTTTTTAATCACATATTCACATATTTATAGTTAACAACCAAATGTGTTTCTTGCTCTCTTCAGTTGGAGCTTACCGCGCTTCATTGGCGCATTTAAACTATCATCAGTCTTGAGTTCTTTATGGGATTCATAACTGCCTCACATAGAAATGCGAAATACGCATTTACTGGACGACTTTAATCTTGGTTTCGATTTTTTCTATTTCTTTTCTATTGTTTTTTTTTTATACGTTTTGTCTAATTACCTTTTCAGCTGTTGTATCTTGAGCAAACGTGCGCGATCTTTCTGCTGCGCATAGAGCAGCTGGCGGCGCATGGTGCGCAGATCATTGGATTCGTTGATGCGCGGCCGCACAATCCTCATGGTGCCAACGCCGCGCATGTTGGTGCGTATCATGCCGCCGCGTATGGACATTGAGCCGCGCGGCCGCGATATATAACTGGTGCCGGCAACGCTGCGCAAAAGCGGCCGCTTCGGCGGACCCATCGATGAGTCACGCTGATGTCGCTGGCTCCCAGAATCATCGCGTGGCCGATACGAACTCGAACTGCCGCCGCCACCACCGCCGGTGCTGTTGCGTTGATGGTAGCTAGACGATGATGAGCCCATGTTCTGCGATGACGACGATGGGCGATCGTTGTGATCATTTGACGAGGACGTACGACGGTAATCCTATGACGATTGATGAGTAGGAAGGAGTGTAGAGGAGCATTGTTTTGTTTTTGTTTTTGATTTGATATTCGAATACATAGGTAGATATACATATATAAATTTTCTTGTTTGTGGATGATAAAAAATTACTATATATAATTATATATATATAGTTATATAAACTGGGTTATCTCAAATGCAATATTCGTTATCCTGGAGCAAGTGTGTGTAGTAGTAGTAGTAGTAGTAGTAGCATGATGAACAAACCTTATACTTTTAGCTATTTAGATGGATTGATTATACAAATATACATATATAGAATGTATATATTTATAGGCATGGATATCTGTTGTCAGAACGGAGAATATGTCTGCTCTCACAGGCATTAAGATATTATACATATTTAGGATATAGACACACAATACACGGTCTCTCAATCACCTTTTGATTCAAGTTCAATCGCAGCCGGCTGCACTTTCTATGCGTATAAAACATATATGCATATATATATATCACGTGATCGCTGTGGCAAAATCTTTGCAATGTGCGTAGCTGCCGCTGCTATTTATAATATATATGCAATACAAATGAAGTTCTTGCGTGCTCAAAGTCTTTTTTTCTGACTACTTTGAGTGCACTACCATTTATGGGTGCAACAATTCCTTTTACGCTCTTTCTAGAGAATCCGGCGTTAAACCTTCACAAAAAGTGCTATAAATATTTGGAAACTTGTTAAAATAACACTGACAGTGGCCGCTGTACAAATATCTTGTATAAAATGCATTTAGGAAACCTGAAAACTTTTTTTTTTTGGCACATTTAATTTTGGTTGGGTCAAAAATAAACTTACGTCTTGACGCGGCCGTTTGCGGTCATCGCTGCGATCGCGTGACGAATCCTATTGCCCAGATGAAAAAGCAAATTTTAGTATGAATTTTATTTTATATGGGTGGGAAGCACTTACATAGCTGCGCTTGTGACTGGAGCTGGAGTCGTAGCGTCCCCCGGTGCTCGAATTATGATGGTTGAACTTGTCGCGATTGCGATTGTCGTAGTGGTCGTTACTGGAGCCGCCACCGCCGCCGCCGCCGCCACCACTGTACCGATTGTTATTGTGGTGATAGTTGTTCTCATACCGACCGCTGTTCGGTCGGTAATTGCCCTGGGTACGTGTATTCACGTAATTGCTGGAATTGCGGTTGTTGTAGTACCCGCCACCGCCACGCATGGTGCCGCCTCCACGTGGAATGTAGTTGCCGCGACCACGCATTTTGCTACAAAAAAAAAACAAAACAAGCGACACGTACACACACACATATATATATTAGAAGGAAAATTGTATATAAGCCCTAATTTTTTGCCTATCGCAGCACCCTGTTTCCAGCACCTTGCACCAGGGGCCGGCGTCGGCAACGGCAAAAAAAATCGATATTGGTAGCAAACACATTTCACTTAAAACTACAGCATTATATCACTTCACTTACCTTTTGTTTATTTTATTTACGAGAACAAGCTTTAAGTTCTTATTTGTGAATGTTTATGCAATGAGATTGCACTTATGTCAGGAATTAAATTTCAGAATTGTAGCACATTCACAAGCGAAAGAAAAATTTTTCGACAATGGCAAATGGACTAGAGATGTGCAATGATTTGTGGAGAAATTTATCGATAAGGAAGAAAAATTATGCGATATAGACTAAAGCTGACAGCGTCATTAAAACAGTGTGGCCGTATTTAGGAAACCAAAAAAAATTTGTAATTTTGTATGGTGTTGCCGTACTTTGTCAGATATCGCGCGAATTATTGTTTTTCATCTCCTATATTCATTTTGGATTATATTTTTGTATTAAATTTAATTCTTGTGCGGTTTTATAGGTTTCAGTACACACATATGTTCTTTACTCAATAAAAAGCAACGTAAATGTAAGAAAGTTAATGCTAAATTAGGTGATACATATGATACAGAGACAACGACCGGCATAAACACTAAATACTCTTTGGAATGCACCGCAGCTCTTGTTGGCAAGGAGTCTGGCATTCAAGTTCACACAATGCCCGTTGGGCGTACATTGGTGGGCGGAGGTGCTGCGCTGGGTTTGGTCATCATGTCGACTGCGTTTTTGAAGAGCTGAGTCTTGACAAAGTCCGTTGCTGCGCTGTTTAAGTCCTTGCTAGCGCCGTAGTTGCACTTGACGTAGCCATACAGATTGGCCGCGTTCAGGGCGATGGCAATCATGACTAGCAGCAGCCACTTGAACTTCAGTCCGAACAGGGCCATCAGAAAGAAGAGGCCCCAGAACAGCGGGCAGAGAATTAGACCCAGCCAGAAAATTCTCTGTTCGTGCTTGTTGACACGGCTCTGGTAGGACGAAGACTATGTTACATTTATCGTATCGTTGACAATCGAATACTCGCAATGACTCACGTTTTTCGACTCGAACACCCAGTGGGACTTGCCATCGTCATCAACGTAGTTCCACCAACGTAATCCGACCAGCAGCCTGCCGGAGATGTTTTTCACCGTCCAGAAGTCGGCGGATAGAAAGAGCACGACAAACACGAAGCTTGTGATGAAGGAGTCGCTGAACCAGCCGCAGAACATGTAAATGACGATCGATGCGCCGCGGAAAAATAGATGGAAGAAGGTGACGTACGGATGCCTGGCAGCAGACACGGATACGTATGAACACAGTGCACAATACACACACACATTTTATTTCTTTTATTGCTTACGTGTATTTCTGGGCCCCAGTGCTGGGATCGCGCATTTCATCTTCCTCACCGAACGGTATCGTATCATCGTCCAGCAGTGGCACCTGTGTAAAGCATTTGATTAGTTTATTTACTTTTGTATTTTGGGCTTATTTCATTTCGAGGCTGTTGGGTTTCAACGTTGTCTGGTTTTAGTGGTAGTTGCAGACCGAACTGCGGAGTGTTAGTTGTTAGTGTGGCATACATACATTTCTTACCGTAGCGGATGCCATATTAATTTACGTGGCTTAACTAATTTTCTTACTAATTTTAATGAAATATTTGGGTATTAACTATTCAATGCATATTTTTCTTTGCTCGTTGCCTGCGTAGATGTATATCGCACTGTGCCGATTTCCGATACGTTATATCGATAATTTACAGTGCTGGTGTGGCAACGCCAACGTCATAATTGTTTACTTTTCGCTGATAATAGCGGAGAGAGCGAAGTTCTGAGTTTAAGTTTTTTTTAGCTGCCTTAATCGTTGTATATTGCATAAATGGGCAAGACCGATAAGCATGTATATACGAATATGTTGGAAAGGCGATCGCCTCGCAGCTAATAATGCGCTGACTGCGCTACCGTTGACATTGATAAGAGGCACGTTGATAAGCAGAAAAACATACGGAGCGGAAATACGAGTTAAAAGCGCACAGCACAACAACAGAAATCAGTTGCGAGCAAACCGCCCAGCAAAACAGACGTACGAAAATCGGCAAGTGTTTAAGTAGGAGGCGCGCAAATAAATGAATGAACGTGAAAAGGCAACGCGGACAACGACAAGTGCAAGAAACGAGTTACGATAATAACAAACTGAAGAAGCGCTGAAAATTCAGAGAGCGAGAGAGGTCAGCGATCTTTAACCAGCTACACCTAAAAGCGTCGGCAGCATCAACATAAACAGCCAATGGTTTTTTCCAACTAGACAAAATACAATCAATTTCAAGGGTAGCGGCAGAAGCAACGTGTGTGTTTATTTCAGCGGATAGCCAAGTGATTCAGACAATCAGTCAACGAGCCAGCCGCCAGTCAGCCCAGTAATTATCGTGTACTGAGGTGAGTGGCGCACACACACGTTGGCAAGCACCGTTCTTCCCGTGCATGTGTGCGTGGAGAATTTTTTGGTGACGTCAATAAGAATTTCGCTTCAGTTTGGCCCAATTTTCACTTTCCAGATCCAGAGCAGTCAGCAGTGCAAGCTTGAAGCGAACGGTTCGAATATGGCACCACCAACTGTCTTGGTCACCGGCGGTGCGGGCTACATTGGCTCCCACACAGTGCTGGAAATGCTCGACGCTGGCTACAATGTCATCTGCGTGGACAATCTGTGCAATGCGTACAGCGGCGGCGCCTCGAAGCTGCCGGAGGCGCTGAGTCGTGTGCAGGAAATAACCGGCAAGAAGGTTAACTTTTATCGCGTGGACATAACGGATCGCGAGCAAGTGCGCTCCGTGTTCCAGGAGGTGAGTGTGGCACGTCAGCAAAGTGTTGCGTGTCCATTAGTTGGCAGAAATTGGTACGCACTGGTATTCCATCTTGCTTATCAAAACTGCTGGCACTATCGCAGCGCTCGGCGTTCGTTTGTTTACTCAAGTGGCGCACACTTCCGATGCCCCCCCTACCACGTCTCTCGATACGCACGGGCGTGACCTCGGTCACATAACTCAATGTGCTGCTGGCAACGTCAACATTGACGTTGCACTCGATGTAGCCACAATCTCTTGTTGGCTGTTGTTGTTTACTAAGGCTAAGCTACATTTTTTATTAATTTTAGCACAAAATCGACATGGTTGCCCACTTTGCGGCGCTGAAGGCTGTAGGCGAATCCTGCCGCATACCGTTGCAGTACTATCACAACAACATGACGGGCACCAATGTCCTGTTGGAGGCCATGGCCGACAACAACGTGTTCAAGTTTGTGTACAGCTCGAGCGCCACCGTTTACGGTGAACCGAAATTCTTGCCCGTTACCGAGGAACATCCGACGGGCAATTGCACATCACCCTATGGCAAAACCAAATATTTTACAGAGGAAATCCTCAAGGATCTGTGCAAGTCAGACAAGGTACGACTGAGCCATTCCATAAAAGTCCTCGTTTAAGCTAAAACGTTTCTCTCTCATTTGCATTGTCAGCGTTGGGCCGTTGTTTCGTTGCGCTACTTCAATCCCGTGGGCGCGCACATAAGCGGTCGCATTGGTGAGGATCCTAATGGGGAGCCCAACAATCTGATGCCCTACATTGCCCAGGTGGCGGTGGGTCGTCGTCCCAAACTGAGTGTCTATGGCAGCGATTTTCCCACCAAAGACGGCACTGGCGTTCGTGACTACATACACATTGTGGACTTGGCCGATGGCCACGTCAAGGCCTTGGACAAGCTGCGCAATATTGCCGAAACGGGGTTCTTTGCCTACAATCTGGGCACTGGTGTTGGCTGCTCTGTGCTGGAGCTGGTGCATGCTTTTGAGAAAGCCTCCGGCAAGAAGGTCCCCTACGATCTGGTCGATCGCCGTTCGGGAGACGTGGCTACGTGCTATGCGGACGCGCATCTGGCGGAGCGTGCGCTGGGCTGGAAGGCAACGCGTGGCATTGACAAAATGTGCGAGGACACGTGGCGCTGGCAGAGTCAGAATCCCAATGGCTATGCCAACAAATAGTCTCTGGCAGCATGCAACAATTTGATGTGTTCTTGCCCCACTGCGTGACAGGTTCGCTCTGTAAACGTGCCACGTTCTATCCGCACTTTCCTGTTTTGTTATCAACTGGCGTCTATCTAGAAGTTCCTCATTCGCCCCCAACTTCAGTTAATTGTAATTACTCTAATTAGCGAAATGCTTGCGTATAACTAGTTGTGTATAATTTGTTTGTCAAATTTTAAGTGCAAAATGTTGAAAAAATTTTACGTATGTGTCTGTGTGCACAGTAATTTGTAATAAAAAAAAAACAACAAAAAACTGCACCTACGACACCTTCGCAATGATTTGTTATCTGTCATCATAATGGTGGTTACAAGGTCAAGGTCGAATCTAAGGTCAACGAAACACTTGTTGCTGTGTCTAGAGGCGAACATTTATTCAATGCAATTTAACATTTAAAAACTGATTTTAAAAATACTTAAAAAATGCGTATTTATATATATTTAAAAAAAACACATCTGCACAAGTAACGGCGTTTATCACAATTATGTAATATTTAGTTTTCAACAACTATGCGTTTGTTTTTGGAATGCTGCTGATTGTATAAGAGCTGTGTCCTGTTGCATACACACAAATGCATGTATGCATATATCTGGTTGGTGTATAAAAGTACAAAATTCTTTATATATTAGTTGTGACATATGAGTATGATTCACTATTCAGAACGGGCTGAGAATGTACATGAGAATTTTATTGTATACACTTGAACAGTTTTTTGGAAATCGTGCAAATATTCAACCCGTTGTGAACTTGGCTTATTTTTATGTTTTTGTGTTATTTGTTTTCAGTTTTGGCAATTTCTTTACACGGTTTCTTGGCAAATCGAACAACGAGTGGAGCATGTATGCATTACAACCTAGAACGGGGTCTTTAGCTATTAACTTAAACCAAGTCAAAGAAATTCAATTTAACAAAAAGCTACACAACTATATGCAACTATGTTTGTGTGTATGTATGCACGTTTGTTATGTATATGGCTATAAATATGTGCGCGATATGCATAATGTTAAGGTAAGTATACACGCTTATATATAAATAAGTATTCGAGTAGTGTCCAAAGAGCGCTAGTGAGAGATCCTTAGCAACGAGAGGCAGTGAAGTACTAGATAGTAGATTTAAATACCGCATGAATGCTGCTGCTGCTGCTTATTATAGAGGCCCAGCCCAATTAGATTATGTGGATGTGACACCCTTGCGCGCCACTAGCATATTAAGTATTGGGTTTTTTCGTATATAGCTAACGGCCTTTTTATGGGTGACCATTGTAAAATCGTAGCCGTTGCATTGCAATATCTTGTCGTGAATACGCAGACCGGCCCGAGCAGCTGGGCTGCCCTCGTGCACCTCGGTCACGTAGATGCCCTAGGGCGAAAATCGATTAGTTTAAATAAATATTTAATATTAAATAGTATATACATAGTCCGTATAGCCTTGCGGACTCTTTTTGTAGTCCTGATCAATGCCGCCGCCTATTTTAAAGCCACATTTCAGAATTTCTCGGCCTTCCTGGTCATAATCTTTCTCCTTATGCAGAGTAATAGGTATCTAAAAAGCGAAACAATATGAATTAAAGCTGAGTAATAGCGTGAAAGTTTGTTTACTATAAATCTCTACGATACGCGACCCAATTTCATGCACACATACACACAAACCCACCTACAGGAAGAACGCTGTTGCTACCTGTGTATACGTGTGTGTGTGTGCGTGAAATTTACAACTTACGCTCAAACATTCCATTGCCGTGCCGGCCTGGTGCTGAAATGCCATTTTCGCCATGATTGCTGCTGTTTTCCTTAAATTGCACTCACAGAAAACGATTTAATATTGTATTTGTTATTCAGCGCAAATCAGAAAATGAGTCGCCGTCGTCGCGTACAAACACAAACTGCTTGTTCTCTACTGCATCGCAAGTGACCAGTGTTGAAAAGCGACGAAACTAATTAATCAAAGTTTCTTTCTTTTTTTTTGTATATTTTGTTTTATTGGATTTACATAAATAAACAATAGTTTGGAATTGCTTAAAACATTAAGATCTAAGAGCGCCGCATGGCCAACATCGTGTTAATTTCCCATATAATTATGCGAGTTCTATCGATAATCTCGCGCAACTGTCGGTTTTTCAGTTTTACAGTTTCGATCAGCTCCTGATTGTCCTGCAAGACTTTGCGATATTCGTCACATTGCGAGGGCTCAATGCGCTGATCGGGCTCATCCCTGTAGGGTATTAGGCTTTCAGCGTTCATGTAGTCCATGCCAGCATCATTGCATTTCTCGTAGATGATGCGCACCCGCTTGAAAAGCAGACGTATTGTGCGAAAATATTCCTGAACCTTTTTCTCCGTATTATTGTCTCTGTGTGAGGTGGGCTGTATGTTTTTCAATGCTGAGAAGACTTCCTGGAAGCGCGACGCAATGTCCTGCACTGTCTCCTGGCCCAGGCGCGATAGCTGCACAATGTTGATTTCTTTGTGCGGATTCGGCTGGGAATTTGCCAGCATGTTGCCGCCGCCACCTCCGCCGGCTGCACCTGCGCCTGGATTGTGCTGCTGTTGTTGTTGTTGTTGCATGTTGGGCTGTTGTTGTTGCTGCTGTGGGCCACCTCCACTCATGCCAACACCTTGCTGAGGCCCACCCATCATCTGCTGTTGCATTGCATTCACTTGCTGTTGCGGCATATTCGACATCGGTACGCCGACTCCACCCTGCATCATTTGCTGCTGCTGCATTTGGTGCTGCGGCGACATGCCCATGCCTTGCATTAGACCGGGCGGTCCACTGCCGACACCGGCATTAGGATTCATTTGCATGCCGCCGGGTCCTCCGCCGGGTCCACCACCACCCATCATGTTCATTTGGTGTTGTTGCTGTTGCTGCGGGGACATGTGCATGCCTCCCCCTCCCTGCATAAAGCCGCCCATGGGCATCATATTGGGCCCACCTCCACCAGGCGGACCTTGGTTCATTTGATTTTGACCATATTTCCACATCTTAAGAGCAACACAAAACCGCAGCCAAACAAAACAATAAATAATTAACTGTTTACCAGCACTAAATGTAAAAGAGTTGCCACATGGCGGAATATCGATATAAGAACTACTAACGACTAAGACGTTTAGTGGTTACGCCATCACGATTGAGATATAATACACATACGTCACAATGTTTAGAGCTCAGAATTCTTTGCTAAATCTTTGGTTGTCTTAATCGTGTTCTAGCACTGGGAGTTAGCTCCTCGATATAGAAAACCAAGCTTAGTTAGTTCAAAAGTTTAAAATGACTATTAATGTCTATGTCCTGAGGGAGCTTAGTATATATAATATTACTATATATGGCAGTATTAAGATAAAATTTGCATAGCACATTAAAATGAGCATTTAAATGCTGGAATTACTGCCAACTTGCTCGACTTATAAGTCCGGTTTCGATATTGCGCTAAGCACTATCGAAATGCAATCGATATTTGAGTAGGCATTTCCCTTGATTTGTTTACGCGCTATTTTTTTGGTCCACGGTTACTCGTCAGCTGAGTTTACGTTGTTTCTGAAGAGTTTCAAATTCTTTGGCAGCGGTTTGCGATGACACGCGATGAAGACAATGGGTTTGCTGATTGGGTGAGAAGAGGGGAACCACCTACATTCCAACGATGCAACTAAAATCTGTATTGCAGGGCGGTTACTTTGAAGCAAAGAAAGCGAAGCTCGAGGAGCAATTTGCGGCCGCCAGTGATCCATTTCGCAAGTCGAATCTCTTTGATGGCATTTCGATTTTTGTGAATGGCCTGACCAATCCGTCAGCCGACGAGCTCAAGCGCATTATGATGGTGCACGGCGGCACATTTCATCACTATGAACGATCACACACAAATTTCATCATAGCGTCCAATTTGCCGGATGTGAAGGTGCGTAAAATGGACACCAGCAGGATAATCAGCGCCCAGTGGGTGGTCGATTGTGTGCAGCAGATGCGCATTGTGGACTACAAGCCGTATCTATTGTATACCAATCAAAAAACGACGCAGCCGCGTTTAAATTTTGGCAAGGGCAAACAGAACGATTCGACTGTGTCAGAAGGCATGGATTCGCTGGAGAATGCTCTTGGTGGCATACTCAAGGACCTGCAGCAGGCTGTGGCCACTTCACCGGACAAAAGCACATCCAATGTTACCAATTTGTCCTCCATCTCGACCAGCGGCAGCAACAGCGCACGCACCGCCGTCGACCCTGCGTTCCTCAGCGAGTTTTACAAAAACTCGCGTTTGCATCATATTGCCACGCTCGGCTCTGGTTTCAAGCAATATGTTTGTGAGCTGCGTCAGGCGCATGGCAACAAATCGTTCGACAAGCGCAGTGGACTGCGTTCACTGTTGGGCAACGGCAGGCAACCAAGCAACATGCTGATGGCTCCAAAACGTTACGTTATGCACATTGACATGGACTGTTTCTTTGTCTCTGTGGGTCTGCGTACGCATCCAGAGCTGCGGGGCCTGCCCATTGCGGTGACACACTCCAAGGGAGGCAGCGCAGCCACCGATGTTCCCGTTCATCCACAGGCCGATCGTCAGGTGGAGCAGGAGCTGTTTGCACAGCGGTTTGAGCATCATATGCACGACAACCTACGGGCGGATAAGGTGCGCAGCGGCTTTGAGAAGAAGATGTCGTTGTCGGAGATTGCCTCATGCAGCTACGAAGCGCGCGCAAAGGGCATCAAGAATGGCATGTTTGTTGGCCAAGCGCTCAAGCTGTGTCCCGAGCTCAAGACGATTCCATACGACTTTGAGGGCTATCGCCAGGTGAGCAGTGTGTGTATGTATAATAAACCTATTTTGGCAACGACTTTGTTTATCTACAGGTGGCCTTCGCTCTGTATGACACTGTCGCACAGTACACGCTCAATATCGAAGCTGTTAGCTGCGATGAAATGTTTGTGGATCTGACGGATCTGGTGCACGACCTGCTAGTCGATGTGATGACATTTGTGACACACTTGCGCCAGGAAGTGCGCGATAAGACGGGCTGCCCCTGCTCAGCTGGAGTGGGCGATAATAAGTGGGTATAAACGGAGAAACATATCACAATTCGAATTTAAATATATTTATATTCACAGGCTGCTGGCTCGCATGGCCACCAAGCTGGCCAAACCCAACGGACAGCATCTGCTGGACACTGACGATGCAGCCAACTATATGGCCTCCTTTGCGCTGGACATCCTGCCTGGTGTGGGCAGCAGCATGACCTATAAACTCAATCAGGCGGGCTTAAACACATGCGCTGACGTTCAAAATGTGTCGCTGGTGCGTCTGGAAATGCTGCTAGGCAAGAAAATGGCACAAACCCTGTACCAGAATTGTCGTGGCATTGATCCACGTCCGTTGGTCTACGAACAGGTGAGACCAAAATGCAATTAGCCTGCTGACCTGGCCATAATTCAGCTAGTCTTCGTTTAGCAACGCAAATCTGTCTCCGCTGAGGTCAATTACGGCATACGCTTCACCAAGAACGAAGAGTTGGAAAAGTTTCTGCAGCAGCTGAGCGTCGAGGTCCACAGTCGTCTGATTGAGATCAAGCGCAAGACCAAATCGATTACTCTAAAGCTGATGGTGCGCGCTGCCGAAGCACCTGTCGAAACATCCAAGTTTATGGGACACGGCGTCTGTGACAATCAGACAAAGTCCGCGCTGCTGAAGCAAAGCACGGACGATGTGGCAGTCATTACGGGCCACGTTCTAAAGCTGATGAAGGAGTCGGGGTTTCCGCCGCATGAGCTGCGTGGCATTGGTATACACCTAAGCAAGTTGGACGATGTTGTCGATTCGAAGAAGGAGAACGTCATTAAAAATATGTTTGTCAAAATGTCCGAAAAACAAAAGGGTAGGCCAAATTTCTTATGTCATTTCTGTCAAAGTTTACAGTTTTTGTCAACGCAGAGAAAACTGTAAATTCAGCAGTATCAATCAAGGAGCCAGTCGAGACTAAAGCGAAGTCAGCAAACGTTGATGTGCTTAGCATGTTGAAGAGCGCGGCGGCCAACAAAAAGTCAATGGATTTTGAATCCACTCCCATGGAGATATCCACAATCGCCAAGCAGAATGAATCGCTTGTGGTGACTCCAGCGGAGCCTAGCAAGAAGCCATCAGACGTTAATGTGTTAAGCATGTTGAAGAACGCTGCAACGGCTAAAAAACCAGCAGGATTTGAGTCCATTCCGACAGGAGAGTCTGTAATTTCAAATGAGCGCCTGCCACCGGCGATTTTACAATTTGATGCGGATGTTCTGGCGCAGCTGCCGGAGGAAATACGACGCGAGGTACTCAATTATCCGGAGGAGTATTTGCGCATGAGTGAGTCCGATACGCACTACAGAAGGGACACCGGCCATAGCAGGAAACGGAAATCGCGTTCAAGGTCAAGTTCGCGTTCCTCAACGCCACCTCCGCCTCCACCGCCGATGCGTGTTTTCTGTTCAACGACCAGTTCGCTGAACGATAGCGATCTGCAGCCTTCCACGTCGAAAGCGGCCATAGCCAGGGAGCAGAAGCGCGTCTGTCGTCCCGATCAAATTGTGGCCAATTACGTACAGGACCTGCCACAGCATATGCATCCCGCCATTCTGCAGTACCTCACGTCCACCAATACAATTTCAAGGGTGCCTCCTCCGTTGGATGCTGTGACGCCAGCTGTGAAGGAGCCATCGCAGTCTAAGGAGCAGGAGAATGTATTTGTGGATCCCAATTACAAAAATATGCTGGCCACCTGGGTCAAATCGGAGGAGGTGCCCAAGCCCGCCGATGTGGACTTGATGTACATGCACATATGCTATCTGGTCGAAGAGAACAAAATGGATAAAGTCTACGAGGTCATGAAGTATTTGTGCCGTCTCATCAAAACGAAACGCGCCAGCTGCTGTCGCTGGCACATGGCCTACAACGAGATCGAGTCGAACATACAGGAAAAGGTGCACGAGATATTGGACTGTCACATCTATTTTACGGAGGCAATTGACTGTTACAAATGTGCCTGAGGTTCTAGTTATTAAGAGTCGACTACTTATACCGTCAGTACAAATGTTCCTTAGCTCTACTTTGTGAATGCCGCTTAAGCGGAATAAGCCTCTTGTTAAATATACAAAGCTGTTCGTATGTCGATGTGATTTAGCTGAAGCTGTTAGCGCCGGTTGCTTTTACTGTTCGCCAGTAAATTTATTTATAAATCTCAAAAGCCAGAAGATCGGTAATTAATGTCGTAAAAGCAGCAAGCGGTAATAATCGGACAATGACGATGGCGTTGATAACTTTATATACAAAGGGCGGCTGAGACGCTGCTGCTGCTTACAGACGGCCAAAGACAAATAGGCCAGGCCAACACCTGGCGGAACTGGCAAGTCATAATTTGCACTTTAATGAAAGCGTCGCTGGCCGCACCGAACAGGTAAAGTCACTGCAGTTAATCGCCAACGACGTCGATTGCCAACCAGCAATATGTAATTGATTCGCATGCCTTGGACCAGCCCCAGCCGCAAGCTTCGGCACCAGATTCAGCTTCAGCTCCAGCTAGAGCCCCACTTGACAAACTATAACAATTACAGTGCCAGGCAGCACAACCCCACACTGCACGAGATGCGACTGTGGCGCAGATTGAGTGCAGCAGCTGTTTGCCTGTGGTAATTAAAAATAGTCAAGCTGCATTTCTTGTGCCGCATCCGGTTGCCACGCCGTGGGCTGGGCCAGTTTCCCCTGGATTTACATGAGCTGCGCTTTGTCTGATTTAATTATGTGCGCAAAAGGCGTCGTTGTTTCATAAATTTTATGCATCCTGTCGCCGCATAACCACAGTAGCCACCACCCCGGCCACAGTAGCCGGTCCCTGTCCGGTTTTACACACATAAATATGATCTTCTCTCGGCCGCTTCCACCAGCTACCACCAGATGCAAATGTTGCCAGGTTTTGATAGACTTGTTGGCAGCGCCAAACAGTTGCCAACATGATTTGTCAACGATATCGCGGATGCACGCATCTCATAAGCTACGAAAAAACGCTGCCCACATGACTGCAGTCAAGCAAAGCAGCAAAAGCAGCTCCCAGCTCATCCATAACTTGTCAACGTAGGTCTTGCTTGGGTAGGATTTGCCTGTGGAATGTCTTCGTGATTCAAGTAACTGCCTTGAATTGAATTGGAGATTATTTATCTAAATTTATAATTTATTTTTTCGTTTTTTCCTAGTTCTTTCTTACACGCTCCCTTTTCTCCCTACCCCTTACTAAATAAATATAAAAAATTGAGCATAAATTGAATTTATGAAAATCGCATCGAAAGGCGATATTTTGGAGGGGGAGAGAGTGAAACAAAATGAGAGAGAGTGAGAGAGAGGTCGGGACAGCGAGTGAGTGAGAGAAACAGAGGAAGAGCAGGAGAGTGAATAAGAGAAAACCACTGAGTAAGAGAGAGAGAGAGAGAAGGAGAAAAATAATGAGAGGGATTTCGGGAGATAGAGAAAGAAAGTAAGTGAGAGAGAGAGAGAGAAGAAACAAAAATATTTGAATAATACCTTGATCTATAAACGCACTAAAAATCCAAGAATTCCTTTAAGCCTTACTTGAACTCATGAGAATCGCATAGAAAGACAGCATATACAAATGCGATTTTTATTGTTGTTTATTGCATTTGTAACTCTACCTTTTGGGCCCATTCGTATGCCCTAATCTAAATCGACGCAACTGTCTGTGGAGTTGCCTTTTTGGCAACTTGTCTGCGGCTGGTTTTTCCCACGATGCGCAGGCTAACAGTAGCTGGAAAAGCTGCTGGAAACTGTCAACCCAATCAGACGTGGCACTCGCTCCGACAAGATCACTGCCAAAGAGCCACGGCAAGGCTTGGGCAGCATGTAAATATGCATACGGCACAGTAGCAACAGGAGCAACAACAATATGCAGCGGGATTTGAGGCTGCAACATCAGCATGAGCATGTTGATAATGGGTCGCTGTCGCAGACTTTGCTACCAAATAAGCCGAACGACAACAACAACAACAACAACAACAACAATACGGCATACGTAAAGTTTTGGATGTTGTTTTTAGATTTTGCCGCCAATGTTGCTGCTGCCAGCTGGGAGTTGCTGTTGCGTCTATGTAAAACTTCTAGCCAATTAACTTGGCAAGCGGCGTGCCGGCAGACGAAGCCACTGTCGGTGCCTTATGATTAGAATCGTCGACAGGAGGCCGCCAAACGGGCACGGCAGCAACAGCAAATGGCAGAAGCAACAGCAGCAGCAGCAGCAACAACAGCAGCAGCAACTAACCAAAGCTAATGAACCATGTTGCCGCTGATGAACCCGAGCTGATTAATGATGCCTGGCTAGCTCTCTGTCTGTCTGTCTGGCTGGCTGGCTGGCAAGGGAACTTGCATACAACTACAATTGCAATTGGGAGTTTGGAGTTGCTGTTGTGCTGCTGCCTGCTCCCCGAGGGCAGCTAACAACTTAACTAGCTTGGATGGTGGGCTTAGGGTTGTGGCCAAAAACACAAAAAAAGGAACAAAAACTAAGAAAATAAAGTAAAAAGAACAATTTTTGGCCAGCTGAAGAAGCTGACAAAAGTTGCCCATTGGCTAAACAAAGGCTGTGCAGGCGCACCTGAGAATGTTGATAGCCCCCATGGAGCCCAAGGCCCAACGACTCCAACTCGCAACTCGCGACTCGCAACTCCGAGTCAAACTCAAATACAGCTCTCAAGTCCAAGTGCAAGCCGTTTTTTATGCCACTCAAGCGACGACAAGACGACCAAAACAAGCAACAACAGCCGCCCGAGCTGGATCTGAACTCTGAACAACTGCCACTAGGGTTTCTTGCTGTTGTTGCTCTTCTTGTTGTTGTTGTTATTGTTGTTGTTATTGCTGTTGCAGCCGTGGCTCGTTTGCGGGCCCTTTATCAGATGCGCACATCATTTACTGGACGCAGCTCGCGCACTTTAGCAATTGTGGCTTTAAAGTGTTTGCGTCGTGACAAAATCAATGTTGCTGCTGCCCCGACGAGGCTGCAGTCGGGGCGACAGTCTGACAGCCGCTTGGACAGTGATTCATGGTTTATTAAGCGCATTATGCCGCAGGATACTTTGAAGTTGCCAGCGACAACAACGGCCAGTTGCCAGTTGCAACAACAGCGAACAGCAACAGTTGCTGTGGCGTTGCACGTGTTTCTCGGCCCTTAAAATGCGGCAACTGCGACCGCATCGCCTTTGGCATTGGCAATGAACACTCGGCCGGCTCTCGAGTGCACGTTTTGCGGCCGCCTCTACAGTTCAGCAATTGATTACTTAACATGTTTTATGCGTACGGCAAGTTATGTGGCGACTGGCGCGTTAATTTCTGCCTGCTGTTGCTGTTGCTGCTGCTGCTGCTGCTGGCCTTGGCTGCCTCAACGCAGTTTGTGGCAGCCAAACAAATTGCTGCGCGGCAGGCGCTGGGCCGTAAATCAGCGCACAAGTCAAAACACATCAACATCAGCATCGACAGCCGCATCGACAGCAGCAGCAGCAACAATAACAACAGCAACCCAATCATCAACAGCTTCCCAGGCTAGACAAACAACAACAACTCCCACATGGAGCCGCTTCAAAATGGGCGTTTCGAATGCGCCTCCGAGCATAAGTCAGCTGCAGTCCGCACACTTCCACGTGAAGCGTTATTTTTTTTCTTTTTATTATTATTTGCTTATTTGCTGCGGCTGTCCACGCGGCGTATGCGCAACGTTTGCATGCGCAATTGAAATTAATTATGGCAAATGCAGCGTTCAGCTAACAAATTCTCGCATTCGGCGCTATTCACATCCGAAATCTGAGTGCGCGCATGAGAATGAGATGAATTGCCAGACAAAGATGCTGGCGCGCGATAAAAAACGCGCCGAAAACGCGTCGGCTGCCTGGCTCTTGATTTATGCAATATACGTTGTGGGCCATACCCTGTAGCGCAATTTAATGGGCTGGTTTGTGCTTTGGCTTGTGTAGGGGGCAATCAGCCAAAAATGAATCCTTTAATTTATAAACGCTTTTAATCATTTGCAAAGATTAAAATCTTGAAGTTCCTAAAGTGTAATAAATCTTAAGAAAATAGTAATTATTTATGTTTTGCCAAAAATTAAATACCCTTACAGATTGTCTCTTGAAACAGTATTTCGTGATAATTTTGCCATAATTACTTAGTAATTCTTTCCTTAAAATTGAGCTAGTAGAATAAATATCCTTAAATATTCTACAGATCACCTTATAAGATCAGCCTCACGTAGATCTTTTAGTATTTAGATATTGTTGAGATAGTTAGGCAATATTTGCTGCAGTATCTTTTTATAATAATAACTCAACATTTGAACTTACACTATAAAATTCAGCTGTACAGGGTATTTTCTTACAGGGTATTTTCTAGTCTAGCATCTAGAACTTTAATTTTCAATTGCATTACGTATGCCGAAAATATGCAAATTGGCAATTTGAAGTGTGAACGCCGCCAGTGGCAACAGCAAGCAGCAACAGCAAACAGCAACCAGCAGCAGCAACCAGCAACAGCAAGCAGCAACTGCAGCAGCAACTGCAACAGCAACAGCGACTTTCTGTGAATTATGCCAAAGAGTTGGCGTCGGCGTCGCCGTCGCCGTTGCTGCACTTGTCATTAGAATGCAATCGAAGCGTCAGAAATAAATTACAAAACCGTGTAAAGTGCAAACTGGACTCACAGTTTTGTATTTACCTTTATTTTATTTTATTTTATTTTCCTATTTGTTTTTGTTTTTTTTTTTTTATTTTTTTGACGTTTCGTTGGGGCTCTGTAATCGCATTTATGGCCACATAAATCTTGGCTAAAATTTGCCGTTGCCTAACAAAGTTGTCGTTGTTGTTACCCGTTTATTGTTGTTGCTGTTGTTGTGCCTGGCAATGGGCTTATATATACATATTTATATATATAGAGTTTTTTTTTATCAATTGAGCCGCTCTTAAAGTGAAACTGGTCCACCGCAAGCTTTGATTTATTTGCGTGCTCTCCACGTTCGATAACACGGCGCGCTTTCACGCATTTTAATGCCTCCACTCGGGGTCGGTTGGACTTCTTGTAATTTGGTATCCAGTATCCAGTATCCAGTTCGGATCGCCTATACGATCTGTAGATACATATGTCTGGGTGTGCAAATGCAGCTTGTAATTGAATAAGTGAAATATGCTAAGCATGCCCGCAGACACGCCCACATTGCCGCGGTGGGCGGCTGTCGGTGAGCAGCAGCTGACAGCTGGCAGGTGGCAGGTGCAGGTCGCATTCGAATTCGAATTCGAGTTCGCATTCGCATTCGCATTCGCATGATTAGTCACATGCAAGGCGCTGGCTCCATGTTAATCCGATCAAGATATCATGACATAAACATTCCCATTACATCAGCAGACAGCAGTGCAGCAAAGCGATCTGTTAAGGCTCATTATGCTATCGCGGTGACATACCGATCGAGCCAGAAAGCGCTGCAACAACAACGTTTTATTAAAATGAAAGAACATTAAAGAAAGTGTGAATACCTTGTGGAAATGCTCCCTTTCAACAATCATCAAATATCAATTTAAAGCTTATTATCAGGAAATTATAATAATATAATATTTCGCTTTAGCAGGCATCAGAAAACTTCTTTCAATGATTACAATTCCCTTTTATAAAAAAAAAAGTCCTAACAATTTTCTTAGCTCCTCTACAAAGAACTTGATGAAAGGTGAATGAAATTATACAGCGCCAAAAATATTTTTTTTCATGTGAATTCTAAGGAATCAATACAATAACAATACAATACGTTACAAAACAGAAAACAAAGATGAAAGAGAATTGATAAAATTATATATATATACAATACGATGCAATATTAATTATAGAAAATATTAAACGCATGGAAGAATATTTTATATAATTATAATAAAAAATTCACCACTGAAGAATATAATAGAGTTTATATCCTAGAAAAGAATAAAATTATAATACAGAAGAAGACACAGCAACAAATAGAATCAAACCGAAATTTTAATTATTGTTTGTAATTATCTTAAATGTTCCTATTTGCTATCATTCTATATTGGCCACTTTTACTGCCGCTGCACTTCGCCCACAGTTCGTATCGAGGGGCTATTTATATGCTATCTAATGTACAAGCCCATGCAAAATGCAATCACGGCAACATTTAGTCATTCCAAATGCTACGTAAACTGACAGTCTATTTGTTTTATGTCAAGCCTTAGCTTCAGTTTGGGGGCTTAGCAGCGAGCAGTTGCTGCCGCAGCAGCAGCGACTGTGATTGCTGGCAGCAGCAACAGCAACAGCAACAGTTGGTGGCTGCTGCTGCTGTCGTTGACACGCCTGCAATTGCACTGATATGAATCACAGGCTGGCAACAGTCGGGGCGATCGAGGCGAACGAAACGAACTGCGGCTGAGTAGCATTATCTAGATAAATAATTATTCAACTTAAATCGAAATCGTAATGAATTTTTCGTTATACGCTAAGCCCCCGATTTCTGCGGGAGTGTCAAACTGACGGCAATACGCGTTCATTGTCAGTGCTTCGTTAGCAATATCGCTGTGCGGATTGGCCTGAGAGGCCGGAGAGACGGCAACATGTTGCTGCCAGCGCATGTTGCTGCCTTAATTGGACAGCGATACAAATCGCGAGTGCAGCAACGATTGCTGCGTCTGGGGCCCATTGCTGGGCCGCGGCCACGCCCACTCAAAACACCTGCAACCGTTTACACGTCGACTCCAGCAAAAGTTGATCGCAATTTGTCAAATTTCCGTTGCCCGACTGCCCTCAGCTCACTTAACGCCCCGTCCGGCTGGCAATTATCCCTATTAGCCCCGGCCGTGGCATAAAACATCTTTCCGCACAATTTGCGGCCAAAGGGCTTTAGCCCGATTTCGCTTTTTTTTTTGGGGATTTCGGCAAGCGCTTAGCGCTTGTTTGCACTGATAAATGCGCAGCGACGGGCAACACCTCTAAATGCTGTCTCGAGAGTGCTCCAAACGCGCCTAATTACATGGACAGCTCTTCCAGGAAGGCCAATTTCACACCAATTGTACAGCCGTATAGCCGTACAGCTGTAGCGTTTTGTTGCTTTCCCGGCCAAAGAGTTCTTGCCACTTGTTGCAGGGTCTATCATTAGGCTCCAGACTTGGACATGTGCGATCTGATTCCGAGTGCGCGCTCATCAATAGCTCTTAGCTGCAATTATGGAGCGCTGTCTGTCTGTCTGTTTGTCTGCCTGTCTCTCCGTCTGTTTGTCTGCCTGTCCTTGTCTGCATTGTGGCGCATTTATGGCGCCGCATACGCCGGCAATTAAACAATTCGCTTGGCAGCAACAACAATGCGCCTGTTGGCCAAATTAAGACTCGACCCGCCGTCTGACCATAGTTGGTCAATGGAATCGAAACAAGTTGTAAGCGATAAGAACGTTGCCATTGTTCACATTGTTGTTACTGTAGCTGCTGCTGCTGTTGTTGTTGCTGCTGTTGTTGTTGTTAGCATTGTTGTCGTCGCTTGTTGGTTGACTTTGGCTGCGCTTTGTAATTATGGACATTATTGCTGGCCACAACACACATTTACATGCTGTAGCGCCCCCAGCTCGCTTTATAATCAAAGAGGCGTTTCAACATTCGCACAGCTACCGAAAAAAAAAATATCCATAACAGCAACAACAACTGCAGCCAACCTGCAACAACCTGCAGCAGTAGCAATAACAAAACGAGATGCATAACATTGAATATGAAAATCAACGGATTGCTGACCGACACCTGTGCAGAATTATACGAGCACATAATTATAGCCAATTCGCATTGCTAACTGGTTCATCAGGCCGTTTTAATATGATCTGACAGTTCTCGAGGAATTTAAAACCATTTAAATCCAATTTGAAAGTCATTTAAAGTTCGAAAAAGGTCGACCTAAAAAATGATTGTATACCATAGATATGGTAATGATATTTGAGGTGCAAATTACTTACGTACAAAATATTTGAATATATCTATAAGCAAATCATGTAGTTATGTAACCTCTCTCAAAGATATCGGATGTGCCTATATCTCCCACAAATTAATAAGGGGGATACATGATAAAAAAAAAAATTGAAAAAAATGTTATTTTCAAAAATGCATATATTTTGAATGCAGAACTAATCTAGATGACAAAACATGACCAAAATGCCATCAAACATGAAAATCGGTTCAGTTTTGACAAA
>SCDS01000417.1:0-45444 GCA_004149465.1 Drosophila nigromelanica
AATTTCTATTTTTCTGATTTTCGGAGCGGGAATTGGCGTGATTGGAAATTTTTCAAATTTTGACAAAATACATTTTTAGAAGAAGAGTCGGGGGACCTTCCGCAAACAAAATTTTTTTTTAAATGCAGCGATTTTAAATGAAGAATCGATCTAAATGAAAAATCAGGACCCGAATGACGTCAAACATGAAAATCGGTTCAGTTATGATAAGCTTAAGGGTGATTCAAATATGAGACCTATGGGTCCGACAGCTCAAATTTTTAATCAAAATTTATGCAAATTTTACAAAAAATCTTGATATGTAAAGCTCTTGGATCCATAGCTCCCGTGTTTTAAACTCCCATTACTTGGTCAAAACTGAGATACATTAAAGATTTATTCAAATTTAAATAAGTAATGCAAATAATCCATGTGTTATCAATTATAGTTATAATTATATTGGCGAAAGCATTTACGTTTCTCGGAAACCCCATTTTTTTTTACTTCATTAGCTTGTATAGTTAGAAACTATTTTAAATGAAAATTGGAATATCTCTGTAACGCACACATTTTCATTATTAATTTGAAAAAGAGTTTTTATGGCTTTCTGCGAGGGATTGGTATTTATAATATCTACATAGTAGAAGGCGGCAAGCCATCTATGCCACATAATTAAAAACTCAACTTTATCAGTAGATATAAACAACAACAACAACAACAAACGAATAAACGAGACGAATTGGCAGTGCAAAACACGCCCAACACTGAGGCAAACAACTAAAAAACAAGGTAAATAAAGGTAAAAATTATGAAGCACTTAATATTGCCGTTCGCAGAACAAGAGAACAAACTCAAACCAAAGTACGGGGTGCGGGCAATCAACACAAAACGACCTCGTCAACAACTCAGCTCAAGAGCAAAAATATCAAAAGTAGAAAAAAAATCATGCGGCAGCCAACAAACGAACCTCGGAGGTAGCAGGCGGCATCATCACCCTTGGCAACTTTGTTGCTGGCAGCATAGTTTGGAAAAAGTTCGACAGGCTGAGGCAGGGCAGTACTGGCTGAGGGGTTAGGAGGATGGGGGATTGACTGATGCTGCGTTGCTGCTGCTGCTACTGTTGGGGTTACGTGGGCGGATTGGCAACTCCATGAGGCTTGGGTATGGTGCAATTGCTAAGCAACGCAACAGTTTGCCATGGCTATAATACGTTATAATTTGTTATTGAGTTTTGCACAGAGCAGCTGCAAAAATGCTGGAGAACGTTGAGAAGACTGAGAAAAACATGCAAAAAAAAACACAAACACAAACAAAAATATACAAAAAAAAAGAGATAAAAAAGATTATTTTATTAAGCTGAAGTCTAGATGCTCTTAATACTTAACAAATAAATATATAAATTACATAAGGTGGCAAATTTTAGATTTAACTCATATATTATATTGTAAAACATATCAAAATAGCAATATGTACCCTAAAATATGCCATTTTAATAAATTAACATCTCTTAGTATAATCGCAAGCACAATGCCAAACTAAGACTACCCTTCTAGGTATAGATAAAATCATAATAACAAGCGAGCACACGACAGTGGGTGTGGTTCTGTCGTAAGAGTGCTTGTTGTAGTGCCATTATCCCTGTTGTTGGTTGGGTTCGAGCCTGACAAAAAAAAACGATGTCTATATGATTGGCAACAGCAGCTTTTTAGTGTGCGTCCCTTTTTTTATTCATTTTTATTTATTTTTTTTTTCTTATTTGTGTGCCCCCACATCAACTTTTTTGTCGATTTCTTTTTTATTTTTAATATTTATTTCATGTTCCTCAACTGCCTTTTCACCCCAGCACAACAGAAATAACAACAACAACCCAAAAAAAAAAATACGAAATAAATAAACTTCATCATATTCTATTTTGTCGTTGCTTTTTGCGCTCTTTTGCACTGCTCTGCTTTTGCTTTTGCTTTTTTGTATGCTTTATGAAATTGATGCTCGAAAATCGCACTCAATTAGTAGGGATTTTATATTTATTTATTTATTGTTGTTGCCCAAGCAGAAGCAATGCGGAGCATGTGGGGCAGCACAACGGCACGTGTGTCAAGAGCTAAAAAGAATGTGTGTGAGTGAGTACGTGGATGAGTTTTTGTGTGTGCGTGTGGGTGTGTGTGTGTGAGTTTGCGTATGTCAGGAGTGGGTTTCGAGCTAAGCTTGCAAAAGCATTCCGGCTCAAAGGGTGTCAACTTGTATACGCTTAATTTAATTTATTGCTTATTTGATTTGTAAGCAGAGAATTTTTGACAGTTGCGTAGTACTTGTAACGTTTTGCCATTGTTGATTTTTACAAGTGAATCTTAAAAAAGTTATGCAGAAATTTATGAATGTTTTTGATGATTAAATGGAGAACTTATTATTAAAAGAATTGTAATTGTTTCAAGTTGTTAAACTAGAAAACGTATAAAAAACCTTGACGGGGTTTTGAACATACTTTATCATAAGCTTCACAAAGGAGACATCTAGGGTACGGATAGGGAACTATTGCTGGGTTTATTTGGTCAACAGCTTTACCTGGAGTAGTCCAGTAAAAGTTAAGAACAAAAGCTTTTTGTCCAACAAGCTTTAACCTACATTTTGAAATCAAAGGAAGCTTTCAGTCTTATATGTTCCAATTGAAGTTAAAGCCCAAAAAGCTTCCGATAACTCTTAGATGTCCTAGAGAGACTATGCTTTTAAAAGTTTCAAAGCTTTAAGCTAACGCCTAAGGCAAAAGCTCTTAGCAAGGACTGTTATACTACAAGCAATCAAGCTTTCAACGCTATATTCAGTTACCCTACCACTTGCTCGTTTATAACAGTTTTTAGCGAAACGTGGCTTACACTGTTAACTAACAGCAGCACCGTTAAACAAGTTAACAGCGATTAGCGTCGCACGGCTTTTGTCACATCTTACCACTTGATTGTGCGTAAGTGCCGCTGGCCTCCGCTCTCCACGCTCGTTAGTGTGTCTGGGTTAAACACGCTTAAACACAGGACATTTACTTTATGTGTTCTTAAATGACAGCACAGCAGAGCAACAGCACGACACCAGCAAATAGCAGCTCGCAGCAGTCAGCAGCCAGTTGCCAGTTGCCAGCAGCCAAAAACGCTTCGCATAACGATTACATTAGAAGCGAGTAAAATTTCATAAAAACGAGCTACGTGCGTTGCCTTTTTGAATATGTAATGATGCCACGAAACGAGTGCAATTTGAACACGCACACACTCACTCAAATACTTACACAAATCGACCACAAGCGCTAAAATTCCATTTGTGGTTAGAGCGGACAACTTTATTACCGGCCAAAAGTACGCTAAAGTAAAATAAAAAAAAAGAGATGAAACATTTTACTATCAATTTTCTGGCTGGCAATAATTTGCGCAAATTTTTGGCACTACGGTCGAACCAATTGTGGCCGCTTGGACACACGCGCGGCTATGGTTTTTACTGTTGGTCGGCCAACCTGTCAAAACTCTGCCTGGTTTTTCAACATTTTCAAATCAACGAGTGTACAATGAACAGTGGTATTTTTGTAAAATGATGCAGGCTTAATAATTTTCTTTAGGTAATGAGTTCAAGTTGCATGGATATCATATATTTATAATTTATTTTTTTAAGAAAAATTAAATAAAAAAGTATTTGTATATCTAATAAATAAACAATAGCACCAGAAAACAGAATTTCTCCATATTTTCCACTGTTCAACGTCTGCTTTTCAATTCAACTACATAGACTTGACCAATTCTGACGGTTGTAGGCGACTGCGGTTTTCATTACATTTTCGATTTTGTACATTTTGCAGTCGTTGGCGTCTCCCGTTCCCTGCCCCGCGTCTTTGGCCACACCGCTCCACTTACTCTTTCAGCTGGGTGCGACTTAAGCGGCTTTGCTTTTTGTGCCCCGGACGGCGGCAATTTAGCTAAAACGGTGCACGCCTACCTGAGCCCACAGAACGCACTAGGCAAATTACTATTTATGTGAGTGCTGGACCGCCCACTCCCCAACATACACATATACCCCTCTCCCAATTGAAACGCTTTGCGTGTGTGTTGGTGCGCTTGAAATGAGCAAATTGTATGCGATTGTGGCAAGAGGGTCAAAAAAAAAAAGAATTGCAACCATCGCAGCTGCCGTCTGTAAATGCACGAATTTGGGTCACACGGCCGACATTTTTTCGGTGTTTTTTTTAACTCAAACTTACTTAAAATAAATTAGTTTTACTAAACCACAAAAGGGCAGGCAGGCGACACAAAAAGAAGAGGGGTAAAATAAAATAGAAATACAACTAAACCAATGTACAAAATAAATGCGAAGAAATCAGTGCCAATGCCCAAAGGATGCCCACAAAACAAGCAAACCGAACAACGGGACCAGAACCTTAAATGGACATAGGTCTGGCCTTGGGCCTGGGCGCTGCTGCCAATTTTATGGCCAGACACGCAATTTTCACCCCTGCCTAGTCTCGCAACGGTGTCTGTGTGGGTGGCACTGAACGTGTGTGTGTGTGTGTGTGTGAATAAGGCAAAAGACAAAGACACGAGAAAAATTGCCAACTATTTGGCATTGAGTCACATGGGGGTCTGCTGGACTGGCAATTCGATTAGAGCCGCAAGCGTTAAGCAGTTAAAGCTGCCAGCAAACCAGCTGCCAGTTGCCACTTGCCAGTTGGCAGTGCCACAGTTTGAGGCATGACGTCAGTCAATGAATCGCTGGACGACACTGCGAAGCGCCAAATGAAGTGCAAAAATGACTGGGCAAAAATGCGGCCCAGCTGAAATTCATGTGAAGTGAGACGCAGCGGCAGACAAATTGCATGCAGCAATGGTCTGAAGCGGCCCGAAGCGGTTTGAGATATTTATAACCAGTCCGCAGGCCGCCAGAACGCCCCAGTCGCCAGTCGCCAGAGAGACTTGACAGGCAATTTGGCAAGCAAAACCCTCAAAGCGTAACTAACATTTATATTTGTCGCCAGGAGTGCCGTCTAAACAAACAAATGTCACACATAACACGACAACGACAGCGACAACGACGACGACGACGACTGCCAGACGACTTTCAGGTTACGCCCTACTATGTGTAGCCAGCGCTCCTTTAGTTCGCATGCAAATCAGCGAGGCGACGCGACGCAATGGTTTAGGCCTGCTCAGTAGTCCTGCCACTGAAATGAATGGCACTATAAACGCGCTAACCAAATGCTCAATTTGATGGCCGACTGCTGTGTGGCAACCGCCTCCATTTGCGAGTAAACGCACAAACGAAGGGGCAACGAGTTCTTTCGTTCCCTGGCATTAATAATTGAACTATGCATAAATACTGAGACAGACATTACAGCAAGTTGTTAAGTTGCGAGCTATACTGATAAAAAAGGGCAAAAAATCACAAGTAAACTACTCGCTAAAATATCATGGGAGAATATTATTTTGCGTCTATTCGTTCTTAAGTCAGAGATGTCAAATTTAAAATATATACACATTTACGAGCATTAAAAGCTGCGTCACATTATTTCCATAGGAACAACATTTAATCTACCTTAATTACTAATTAATTTTTTAAACAAGAAGTCTAGATAAAGAATTACAAAACTGCGTACGCATTATTTTCTTTTTTTCACGAATAGCATATAAAAACCAAATTCAGCTATATTTTATTCGAAACCTTATACTCTATTATTCAAGTCCGATTCTTTTATTTTTAAGAAATAAAATACCGAAAAGTGTTAACCTCATCGTTGAGAGTGCTTTTGTTTGGGGCCATTCAATTCCCAGACGCATTTAGTTGTATGCCGGTTATTGGATTTTTTTCTGGCTAACGCCGCATAACTAAATAAAAGCCGTTCACTTAAAAACAGAAGCGGACCCCCAAAATAGCAGCTACAACTAACGGCTGTAACTCAAATACAACAACAAAAACAACAACAACAACAAAACTACACACAATTGAATTTGATATACGAGCGTGCCGCGCCCGATATGCTCAAAACAAAACTGGGCAGCGCTTGCTGCTGCCTCGTTTGGGGTTTGTTTTTGAGGGCAATCTATTGCTAAAGCAAATTAAAATTCAAATACGTTGGCATGTTAGTTAAAAGAAAAACAAAAATAAAGCCAAAAACAAGCCAGTGAGAAATTAAATGAAATAAATTTTCAGTTGCGATTTTTAATCAAAAACAAAAAGAGAAAAAATATTGTTACTCCCCACTGGCAGCTCAAACAGAAGATTACTCATACGCACTGTGGACGGGCACACCCACAGCATGCAACTGCTGCTGCTGCTGCAATGCAAAACTGTCCGGCATGTTTGATGTAAAAATCCCTCAACTGAAATAGATTTACGTCACTGGCAGCCGGGCCAACTACGTTTGTTAGCCATTTTTCGGTGCCGGGTCCTAGAACTACTGCCTCTATCTATCCCACCCTCGCTCTCTCTAGCTTTCGGCTTTGGCAATTTATTTGCAAATATTTTTCAGCATCAAAAATATGTATGCCTCCGTCCTTTCCCCCGCTAGCTCTCTGCATTGCGACTGGTTGCAATTGTGCAGCAGTTGTTAGTTTTTATTTCTTTTCTAGTTTTATTTCGCCTGGGCTTAAACTCGGATTTTAGCCTGCTACCAAATTATATTACGCATACGCCGTGTTTCAGGAATTTTCATAAAATTTAAAATCAGTCTCACAGCTAAACAACAAAAACAACAGCAACAACAACGACACGAACAATACGAACAATTGCAGCTGCCCTGTCTGTTCAGGCTTTTGGGCCCCCTGTTGTCCTGCTTTGCTCTCCTTTGGTCTCTGCTGTCCTGCCACTCAATTGCGGCACCATTGACTAATCTCGCTTTTGATTTTCCAAAGCCATTAGCACATACATACACACACATACACTCATTTACACGCACACACACAGAGAGGAACCGATTTGGACTGTGCAAAATATGACAATAGCGGCGACACCTGCACAGGAAGGACACTCGTCCTGGACAGCTGGACACTAATTCACAGCACACAGAGACACGCAGTTGGGCCAAAGCAAATCCAGTTCCAGTTCCCATCGGTGCCTAGCCTGATGAGTTGTCACATGTCGTCGCTTTCATCTCCCATCTCTCATCGCTTCCCGAGCTGCTAGCTGCTGTGCTCTGTCCCTAAGTGCCCCGGCTACTAAACTGTGCATCGGTCTGTCTGCCAAAAGCAGTTGCCCGCCTAAAAACTATTGAGTTGAAATTATGCAAAGTTTGGCTGCAAATATTTTTTAATTAAAAGCATTTGCACAAGCATCGCTCTTGCCCGAGCCATGTCTTGTTAAATGTCAAAAACACGCCTCACTGATTTGCCAAAATTGTGGGTCGGCATTGGAGACCGGAGAGTGGACTGTGCACAAAAAGAGTTGGCATCTGCAAAAATTCATCTGGCAAAAATTCGATTGTGTTTTCTTTTTTTTCTATTTCTCTAGCATAGTTGCGAATAGAGCATGAAGAATACTAAAAACATGCCGCATTCGCATTCATTCATTTTCATTTACTGGCATGTTGAGCATACGCCATGTTGTGTGCCAATGACAAGGCTATGTAGCTGTCAGGATTGAAAAGAGAGATTTCCTAGGCACATTTAATTTAGTTTGATGACAAAAGCCAATGATAATATTGCAATGTACAGTGGTATTCAAATGCCAAGTTTTGCTAATGTATTAATTACTATTGGTAACTCCGGTTAAGCCAAGCAACGAGTAAAGAATTAACTAAATAATTTATATTTAATTTCAAAGCTTTTTTTTATATGGCTAAAATTAAAGAAGTAACTTACTTATGTAAGCTTCCTGTTGGGCACAAACTTTCTATAAATTCTAAAGTGAATTTTCTTAATTGTCAGGTCTTTAGAATATTCCTTCCCATTGTGCTAATCAACAGCTTTGAGTATAATAAATTATGCACTTCCTGACCAACAAAAAAAGAAGGAATATCATAAAACCATAGGCGTGGCCAAGCAAACAAAACAAAAGCCAAAATATTTCCCAGCTAAGCGCCTCCTTGTGGAACAGTTACGAGAGGACCACATAAAAACCAACAAAAGTCTGGCCTAGAGCGACAAGACACAGCTGAACACTACAACACAACAGGACACAGGACAGAGGACATTCTGTCGACTGATGACTGTTGACTGGGCCATGTGCTGCCTCGAGGCGAACTCGGCACAGCAGCGATGAGTAGGCCCAACAACAACTTGTCCATTTATAGCGCTTCATTTTAAACAACAAACACTCGGCAAACACTTGCCATGGCACTGGCACGCATCACTTGGCTTGATTTTTAATTGTGCTGCTGCGCATTTCAATTGAAATATGAAAAAGGCGAGAGACTTCAGGGCCCCAGCGGGACGAGCCAGAGGAAAAACGAAGAAGACGACGACGAAGCTGAAGAGCAGGAGACACTCGCAGTGGCTGAGGCTGAGGCAGCTCTGCCGTTCTGTCCGCCAGCCCGGGCACTGTTCACAGCTCCATCCATAGCTGGGGCCGTGTTCAACAGCTTGTCTGACTGTATGCCAGACAGTCGTCAGTCGTCAGTCGTCCGACTCAGTGTAGGCCTTTTGAAGCATAAAGATAACTTAAGTTGTCCCCACTGGAGCTGAGAGAGCGAGAGCAAAGTTCAGTTGCAAACCGACAACTCGAGCGACAGCAGCGACGCTGCAAACAAATGACACTGAAGTTCACCTTTTTATGCCAAGTGGGTTGAGCCTGGGACGGAACGCAGCAGGCCGGCGAGCTGTCCTGGGATCCGGCGCTTACATAATAAAGTAACTCAAGTGCGCTAAGCAGTGAAAGCTTTTGTAACGGGTTGTCACTGGGCTGGATGTGATCTAAGGGCCCGACTGGAGGCTGCTCTTTTGCCTGTTCGTTGTGCAAAACATTAAAGAAATTATAAATATGTCGACGGGTTCTGGTCACGTATACGAGCTGTGTGAGTTCGTTTGCTTAGCAGACAATTAAAAATTCCATTTGTGGTATTTAAAGCATCGCACATGAGCGAATTACAACGTCCTCCATGCCCTGGTAGGGGCAAGGGTCACGGGGCAAGGGCATGGGGCAGAGTGAATGCAAAGCGTAAAAGGCATTGTGTGGTTAAGGAAATGGCCAGCATTGTGCGGAAAGCAGAAATTGGTGCAAATTTTCTTGCAGAAGAGGTCTGCGGCAAATTAAATCATAGCAAATTGAAGAAGGAAAGGGAAAAAGGGAAGTTAATAATTTGTCTAATTGAAAGTACTTAAGTGAGGGTCTCTCACATTTATATGGCATTTTGAATGCAAGTCAAAAAGCTATATATTGGTAGAGGAACTGTGTTATATTACAATATTTAAATATATTTTGTCGTTAAATTCTAACATCATCTTAGTAGTCCTGTCTATAATATTTATATGTTTAAAACAAAATGTATTCGGCTTGACGAGCAATATTAGTTTTGGATTTCAAAAGAATATTTAATCTACAAAAATGCTCAAAATTCCTCAACGAAACAAGCAATTACAGCCTTTGCAGCCGCGCAATATAAATATTGAGCGGCCCACACTCAGAAAGAAGCTTCACCTTTTGAAAGTACCATACATTATTCCACAAAAACCAACAAGATCTGAGGAAATTGCCAAGATAACAGCTGAGCTAAATGAGCGTTTGATAACGCTTCAGGTACGTGTTGCCGAATGGAAGGCCTCGAGAGATTTGGAATAGATAATGGACCATAGATAATCAATCACAGACACAGCTATCTAACAACAAACACAAGTAATAGCGGCGTCCGGAAATGCACACCAAATTAAATATTTTTTTAAATTAATCAACTATTTTAATTGAATGTAAAAAATTAAAACCAAACAAAAAATTGTACCCAATTGCGAATTGGTCAAACTTTTAGCACAGAGACAATTCTTTTTCAGTAGCAATAAATTTAATATATAACAAGCTAAAATTAATATTTGCTCACTTCATTGACTTATCAATTAACATTTTATATAATATTTTGAGCACTCCTTAGTTTCAATTTTGGCTAAATCAAGTCAAAGCGGTAAAATCGTTTATCCAGTTGATTAAATACCAGCCCACATTTCAAAGGCTCGCGCGTTGTTCATTTCGATGGTTTATGCAACGGTCGTTGTGCAGAATAGTGTGTGCCAGCGCATTAATTTGCATGTTTTAGGCCAAAAACGCATAATTGATTTAAATGGCTAACGCACACACACACACACACACACACACACACACACACACACATACATTCACAGGCAGACAACAGGCTGCTATCAGAACAATTCCCAGTGCTGAAATCCATTCGCTGATCGCAAAGATAATGAATGGCATAATGGAAACCAGCCCCAAACTGTTTATTAGCATTTCAGGCGGCCACATGGCGTATGTGTAATATGCCAAGCATAAACAAATAGAGCCCGGCAGTCTATAATTATGCACGCCCATTGGGGTAGGCATTGATTGAACGCCAAATCACTTAACCCAATTCAAAGCCATTGGCAACAACTTGGCAGCAGAGGGCACATTTTTTCATTCGTTTTATTTTTTTTCTCTTTTTTACTCTTCTATTGCCGCAATCGAAGCTGACAAATGGTCGATTGGCAGCTTAATGGCAGCCACGCTTTCCGCTTTGGCAGCAGCTAAGGCAGCTAAAGAAAAGGAAAGACCAGAAACGAAGATTTCAAGCTGGCTAAGAAGAAAACATGCTAAATAGCAAAATGCCTCAGTGAGCCAGCAGCAGCTGCTTCTACCGCGTTTTGTATGCTATATAAATTTTAATTTCCTCTTTGCCTGGCTGCTGGCCAAAGCCAAAGCCAAAGTAAGTAAAGCAACTCGAAACCGAAACTCAAACTCCAACTCCAACTTCAATTGCAATGGGAAACCCCAAAGTGATAGCTGCCTGGGCTGCTGCAGCTTCTCAATTTGGGGGCTTGGGCAACAATTGTTGCTGATTTAACACAAAATGCAGCCAATCTGCTATTTGGGCTCAACTGGGGCGAATAGGGGCTGCCGCTTTGGATATTTGTCAATGTCCATGGCAAACAATTTTGGCACTGCTAGTCGTACTATATTTGACTGTATATGTGTGTGTTTGTGTGTGCAAGCTGCTTTATAGGTTTATTAGTAAAGTCTGCTTGGCAATGCCCTTAGCAATGATTCGATTCATAATTTATACCAAGAACTACTTGGCGTATACTTAATGCGTTCCTGCTTAAGTGAATGGGCAGTTGTATATGCATGCATTTATTACAAGAATAATCCATTTAAATGTCTTGTCCTTAACTGCCAGGAATATTGTTAATTATGATCTTAACCAAAAATTAAGTAATATTTTCTTATACAACAAACAAACTTTAATAAAGCAATTTTGCTTTGAATAAAGAAATTGCGAAGAAATTCTATTTAAGGTATTCTTATGTATTCAGGAATGGTTTTTAATTTGCTGGCCTTTTTAATTAGTGTCTGATCAATTTGACTCTCGGCTGAAAATATTAGCTTAAATAACTGGCAATAAGTTTGTGCCTTGCTAATTTACTAAAGACTACTTAATATTTGAAGTACCCGCAGCGGATGGTTCGGGAGGCAACTTTTTCTTCAACTTTTATGCTCATATGTTTATCGCCTTTATTTTATCTCCTGCAGTCGCCTTTGCTGGCTGGTATGCTGGCGCTTGGCTTGTAGCTGACCGCACATAAAACAAACTTTGCGGTTACTTAATGAAGCTGAAAAATTGCCTTGGTTTTCTATTTTATTTGCAGTCGCTCTCGCCCCTCGGACCTCGTACTCACACTCTTTACGGTATCACTTGCTATTGCTATTGCATTTTTTCTTGCTGCTCCTCGTAATTTTCTTTTCTCTTATTTTTTACTTTAACGGCCACAGACACATTTTAAACGCTTTGCGGTGGGTGTTGGCTGGGTGGCCCTCATCTGGTAGGGAGCGAACATCAGCTCTGCCATTTGCCTTCTACTATTTATGCTGAGTGACTGTCTGAGCTATGTTGGGCGGGTGCCATTAAACAGGCTGACTCGAGGAGGGCAGGAGGAACCTTACGTACCTCACCTACTCGTACTCAACTCTCTGCTATATACACAACTTGAGCAAGAGTTTGGTCCACGAGACTCCTCAACCTGATGGAACTTTTGAGCCACTTTTACAGTCTCTCGCGCAGTCATAACCACAGTCTGTGGCAGGCATTTTTTAGGCGCTCAACTTTAGAGTTTATCATACCAATTTTCATTTGAATTTTTTGCAACATTTCATTTTTAACTGCTGAACTTTGCATAATATATATTTCTCAGGGCCTCAAGTGGCGTCAAGTTTTGAACGGTCTCTTACTGCTTATTAAGTGGCCAACTTGACGGCGATGACACCCGTGCGTGCCGTAGCCAACTCGCAACTTTTCAATATGCAAAAATAAAATTAATTAAATACGCTTTCACATCGATTGCCGCAGCTACCAGAGACGCACAGGAAGAGAGGGATATGGAGCTCCTTGCGAGGCCCATAAATAATTGGCGCTGATTTGTAAATGTCGGCGGCAAGTCGACGCCTCGAACTGGACAACTGCGGCAACTGCAAGTGAAATCCAAACTGTCCGCCATGTTTGCCACTTCATTCATCTATCTTAAGTGCTTATATATATAAATAAATATATATATATTTGTATGTTGTGTACACGTATAGACAGATATACGTACCCAGACAGCGCGGCTTGTCTTTTGCCCTGGTTGCCCTGCTGGCGCCATGCAAAGTGCATGTGTATTGTATGCTTTGCTAATTGGCCAAGTAAGCGTGGCCTGCTCCCCCTTGCCCACCAACCCCCTTCATGACCCAAGTCCCTGTCTGTGATTGATTTGTATGGCTTAAGCTGAACGCGCGTGAAACTCACGATAAACGGTGTAAAATTAATTAGTCACTGCCCTGTATGGGAATATGCGAGAAGACTACGTATCCTTGTATCCTTGTTTCTCGCACTTGCCTGTGAATTTGTAGGACTTAATGCGGCGTCTGTGTGTGTCGCCTGTCTGACTGTCTGCCTCCCCCTGCACAGTTATTTCTGCTTTGTTTATAAATAAATAAATGAGCGCGCTTACGTAGCCACCCCAATTGGCCATGGCCAATCAATTGCAGTCAAAGCAAATGGCCCGGCCATTTGTAGTTGCCACTGCCAGTCTCGGGCCGGGTCTCGACTGGCTGCACAGTCCTTGCTTTAAAGCCTTTTAAATTGTACTTTCAACTTGACTGCCGCCTGTTAACAATTGTCAATTGATTTGGTTAAGTACGTAGCCCGAAAGTTTCGTCCATTTCAGCTGCTGCCGGCCAAATAAACACAAAGTTGGTAAAAATTATTGACACGCAGGCAAACAACAAGTTGCGAGTTGCTGCGAGTTGCCACCGCTTGCGCACTGAGTTTCGAGTGGCAAGCACAACTATATGTTGCAGCCACAACGACACGATAAACATTTTATTTCTGAACTACCACACATATTGGCACTTGCCACTCGGCGGCAAGTGGCGCCCCTCCTCCCCGCCGTTACGGTCGCTTGTGGTCAGCAGATGGGGCAGATAATTTTGTGACAAGTCGCCAATGTTCGATCCTTGCATTTGAGAGCTCTCTAACAGAAAAAAAACCAACAATTTCCTTGCCACCATAAAGTTTATTGTTGTTTATTGCGGACAAAAGACGAAGTTTTATTCAACTGCAAATGGTCAAATGGAGTGCATTTTGCTTTATGCCACAAATTAAAAGCTAATACTTTTTGAGAACTTTAAGGATGCGGTTGATATTTATAAATAACCAACGAGATTAAATACATATGGGAAAAGTGTGTTCAGTTTTATATGGTTTAGAAGTCTAACCCACTGCAGGGCATAAAATGTATAGCGTGAGTATTAATGTTTACCAAATACTGCACCACTTGAGAGACAAACTTAGTTTCCTTTTACACACACACTTGAAATTTGCCAGGTTTCAATTGATAACTCTTAAATGTTTGGAACGCCTTCGAAAGCCGAAAGCCGCAGGCCTCTTTCCGCCAATTTGTTGACATTCATTGTGTGGAAGACGACGCCTAGGCGGTCTCCTGCACGCAATAAATCAATCAATATCCTGCTTAATATATGGTCGACTCCTACCCGTCGTCTGCGAGTGCGACGATGTCGACATCGACTTTAAGCCCAAAAATGTCTAACGTCTGCGTGTGTAAGCCCGACATCTTTTCCGTTATTTAGCTGGAAATGTTTTTTTTGTTTTTTTTTTAAAGCTATTTTTTTTGGTATTTTTTCTTGTCTTTTTGCTGTGGACATTGATAAACATGTGTTCCTATGCACTTTGCAGTTTTCTTTTGTTTACCGCAATGTTTGCGGCCTGAGCTTTTTATTTGTGGACAGCGGTTAGCTTTTGATTGTGTCCTGTTGTGTCCTTCTTGGCTTACTATCCCACTTGCAAGTGCTCGGACAGGATATTATTGTGTGAGTCTGTAAGTCTAAATGTCTGTCAATCTGCTTGCAGAGTGCGTTTTAAATCAAATGGCAAATGAAATGAACTCGAGCCTGGCCACGAGTCGAACAACAACAAGAATTGCAATCTTCTCAAGAGTAAACGATAAACTATCGAGTACAAAGATAGAACGATAGAAAAGTGTTTTATTGTTGCGAATGCAAAGCAAGAGAACCATAAACTATGCTTACAAAGGATATGTCCACTGAATGTTGACTGTGAGAATGAATTGAAATTGTGCAAGAGAATGAACTTCTTTCGAAATTTAAGAGAAATTGTCTTGGTATCTAAACAGTCTAAGATCTTAGAAATTTTCTTGAATATAATAAAAAATAATATAGTTTAAAATATATCTGTAAGATTATATGATTTTAAGTAAGTTCTTTACTTACCCAAGATATGTAAAAAAAAAGCTTTGAAGTTATGGAAATGCCAATTTTAGACTTACCTGCAAAAGAAGTTGGAGAAACATTAATAAATAGAAAAAAATAAAGTACATAACAAAAATTTTAATGCTTACAAAATATTCTTATTTGAAATAGCATATACAATTACACAAAGTTTATTGAATGTAGCCCGAATTGTACTTTTTTAAAGCTTTTTGTTGTGAACATGCAGCACCTGCATGAGCCCAATTCGTACCCAATTCCCACATCATCAACAATTGACAACACATGAGCCGCATTTTTGGAATACAAAGAAAGTACCAAAAGGCGGCAGCCCAGGCGCACACAAATGGCAAATATGCATAACGGCCTAAACCAAAACTATGCCTGCTATTGCCCATTCCCGCCAACAACGCCTATCAGCCACCAGTTCACTATCTACTTGAAGCATCGGGCAGCCCAGGATGAAAACAAAAACCTGCAAAAGCGATAACAAAACAATATAAAAATACAAAGAATTTCTGGCACAAGGCCAAGTCGCAGCCAAGGCAGCTCGAGTATACGAATGTATATCGAAAACAGGAGGCAGGCATAAAATATTCTCGGGCCCGAATTGTACTGAAAAGGGCAAACAACAAAAACAAAAACCCAAGAATTACTAAGTATTTTGTATTGTTTTCAATTGTTTGTTGGCAGCCAAGCATAAATATGATATTGATGAGGATGCAGGCAACCCTGCGAGACTCTGGCCGGGCGTGCACACACACACACACACACACACACTTTCATATGTGTTACCAATTCTTTGTCTTCCTCTGCTGTTTCAGCTTGAGGTATTCATGAATACGAATTTAAGGCAGCAGCATTAAAGCCTGCTTGCTGCACAAAAAAGAAGAAAACAGAAAAAATAGACGAAAAAATTTCAATCAATTTCGCTGTTAAACCGCATGCAAGCAGCAAATGCAGCCAAGCAAAACGTGTAGCAACACTTCTAATAGCCCACAAGCAGCACGATAGGGAATAGGAGCTGAAGTGGAAAGGGGAAAATGGGAATGGGGATGGAAGTGGGAGTGGGAGTGGGGCAGGCAGATGCAATGATTCGTCGTCGTCGAGGTTTGATTTATTGCCCAGCCACACACACAGCCCGCGACCCTGTGGCTTTGGGTTAGCTCCACTTGACACTCGCCGCTTTGTGGTGCTCCAATCAGCGTAAGTTGATTGAACTCTGCATAATTTAGAGCAAGCAGCTACCCTCATGTGCAGGACACGCAGACAAGGACGAAGGACCAAGGCGTTGCCGTCGCGTCGTCATTGCTGGAAATTTAAGTGCAGGAGCGCCGCCTTTGGCTGTTTACTGCCGTCATTAACAGAATTGTGCAAACTTGCTGCCTCTTAGCGCCTTAAAAGAGAATCTCAAGTAGATATTGTACAAATGAGCATTGAACTCTCAGGTTGGGCTCTTTGTTCATAAAGGCTGGAGAAAGTGTAGAATGGTAGAGAATGGAAGCACCAGGATATGTGAGCACACGCAATATTAGATATATTAACAGTAAATTCAAGAGTAAATAAATTATCTAAAAATGCATTTAGGAAATAGCCCAAAGAATTTAGCTTTTTGAATAGCCATTTATATATTTATAAAAGTAATTAAAAAATATAAAAAAAAGAGTCTACAATATTAGAATATGAAACAAAACATAGCTTAACTGCTATTAAACGAAGCTTTATTCAAAACTTGCCAAGTCTCAAGTTAACTTCCGTAATAAACTAATTTAGAGTACTCTACAATAATATAGAAATTTAACAAAAATATATTTTTAAAAATATATATATTCCAAGGAGAAGTTTAAAATAGTTCAGGGACCCAGTCTAAGCATTACCCACAAATCTCTTTATTTAATACTCCTTCACAAGTTTGGTACTAAAATCCTGAGCTCAGTTCGCTATTAAAAAACTTGCAAATACCGACGACGATAACTTTTGACGCCGACATCGCTGGCCCCTATGCGACGCAATGCCGACGCAATCGATCACTGGGGGTTAATAAAACGCAGGCAACGGTTTTTAGGGCTCGGTGGCAAGAACAACAGCAACTTTGGCTCCTAGTCCTAGGCAACTTGCCGCAGGTGAATGCGTGTGAAAAAAAAAAACTTCAAATCGTTTCAGTTTTTACTGCCATAACGGAGCCCTGGTATTTACGGCGCTGCAACAAAAATAATGTTGCATAGTGTGCGACGAGCCAGTGATTTATGCGAGTGCGAAAAGGGTTCAAAGTTTTAAATGCCAGCGCTGCAAATGCATATGGACTAAGGACTATGCCATTTGTTGTTGTTGTTCTTGTTTTTGGTGCAAAGTTGGCAGCAAAAGACCACACCTTTGCCGCCCACACGCCTAAACCAACGGCGGCTTAGCAAACTCAAATATAAAGTTGATTAAATATGCACGCACGCACGCGCCCTCAGTTTTGTCAAATGCAATTTCTATACACACACACCCACACGCACACACACACACACAGAGTAACGCCCACACGCATGCAAGGTTTATAATTAAAATCCATTCACGCGCATGCTGACAATTTTGCCAGTATGAGTATTTGCAAAATAATTGCACTTGAAGAGTGTAATAAAAATCGATTACATAAGCGCAAGCAACAAAGGAAAAAACTAACAAAAAAAAAAGGCACGAAGAGAAAATGGATTAATTAACACTATATAATAGACCAAAATAAACACAGAGCAAAAAAGCTGGTAAGCAAATACTTATTTAAAATTTTTAAAATATTTGTCAATAGTTGAACGCAATTGTTTTCTTTAAATATATGAAATTAAATAGAAATGTTTGCTCCGATTTATTCCCACAATGTGTACTCTATTCATAAATTTAGAAAGTATATAATTTAACGTATAAAGCACTTCCCTAATGTCTTTAACAGAATTCGGAGTACGATCCACAATGTGTGGGCGTGTTTGTGCGTCAGTGTTGGAGTGTTTTCCTTTCAATTGTCCACTTGAAATGCAAGTGCTAGTGCCAAGGCAGCTACAGAAGCGCAAATCCTGCTCACGCATCCTTGCAGCTGCTGCTGCTGCTGCTGCATCGGACTTGTAAATTGCATTTGCAGCCAATTTACACAAAATTAAATTGAATTTACGCTACGCTTGCACAAAATATCAATGAATGTCATGTAACAACGCTGCGAGCGACACACAAAATAAAGAGAAGAAAGGAAAAAAAAAACGAAAAGAGCACACAGGACAGAAGGTGGCGAACTAGTCCTGTACGGCAGCTAGAATGTCCGCCCACAAAAAGTCAAACTGCATTTTATCAAAATTCAAATGCTATTTTCTCTGGCCGTTGCCAGCGTCGTCTGCTTGTTTAGCATGCGTGATAAGCAGCTAGCAAAAAGCAGCAACAGCTACGGCAACAGCAACAGGAGCAGCTGCGTCAGTGGCAGGACATGAAGAACCGTTGGCGCACACATGCAACGTGGCCGTGTAGTTTCTTGCATAGCAAAACAAGGATCGAAGGACGGGCGGATAGGGGGCATAGACGTGGGCGTGGGTTAGTCTTGTGGCATGAACAGCAAGCAGCAACAAACTAAGCAGCCGCGTGTTGCTGCTGTGTTGCACGCATTGCCAACAAGAGGACTAGGCGACGACTTGACTGACGAACTTGCAACTGGCGCTTCGGACAAACTTGCGCAGCAAATCACACACGAGTTTTCTATATGTACGTGCGGCAAATGAATCAAAACTTCTTGCAGCAAGTTGCTGGACCCCTCAACCAGTCGACAAGTGTTGAAATGTGGGCGTGGCACCAGCTACCGGCTATGTTGTTAAATTGTTAAAGGCATTGTATAATTTACACAATGCTTGAATTTACATTTTTAAAGACATGAAAAATCGGTTAACTGGATAAATTGCAAATTTCTTAACAAAAACGTTTTAATTAAATCTTTCTATCTGCTTTTATATTTCTTCATTGAATGTTTGTTTGTATTTGTTTTATCCGAAGGTCATTGCTATTTAAAAGTTAGATTGATAGTTTATAAATATATCCAACACCAATATAAATAAACTCTATATCTTTAGGGTTTTTCCACTCGAAGGTTTTATGATTTGTATTTGCAGTATTTATGGATATAGCTTTAATAAGCGTAATTCATTTAAAACTTGTGTCGAACTTTACAAGGCAATTAAGAGTCGTAAACTTATTTCCATTCTAGTTGTCGAACTGTAGTTATACTGTAATGTGAACTTATCATATTTGCATATTGTCACTATAAATATTAACATTAAATGTTCTTAATGCTTCGGTATTCACCAGCATCAAAATGGTATTGTGAATTGCGCATATCATGTGCTTAATTATTTTTGTCGCAATATGATTTAAAAATTTTTATTGTCATAATTGTTAAATTTTGTCATAAAGAGCAATTAATTCCTTCCCCAACTTAAGCCCATTTTTGTTATAGCGTGTGTTGTTGTTTCTGTTGTTGTTGCTGTTGTTGTTATTTACGTTGTCTGCGGTTATAATCTGGAATCGCTTAAAATATGCAATTAATTGCAATTGTCGCCGCCACTTGCCCAGCGCAGCAGTTGTTGTAGGCGACGTTTGTTTACCTTTCTGCAACAGCAGCGTCATATTTTTTGCATATGAATATAATTAAATTGTTTAATTTTACAACAACAAGGCAACAACAAAGAATGCCATGTAACACTCGGAATGCAGACAGGCGTTAAGCAAAATATTTTTGCATTGTCATTAAAAAATAACACACTCGCACAGAGACATGCGACAGGCAGGCAGCGAAGTAGCTGGTAAAAATATTGTCAGCTTGCAGCCTGGCATGAACAGTCAGGGATGTGAACTGAAATTGCTCAAACGGCACTGGAGGATATACGAGCATAGATATGTCTCAATGTTGTTAAAATGGATCTTTAAATAAAGTTAAATTAGCTAAAAAGTAACGTATTTAAAAAAACTTATATAAGTTACACGATATTCGACCGATATTAAAGTTTTATAAGTAAATGCATTTAATTTTTAAATGAATAGATTTAATAAAAATTGCATAGGGTTATCCCAAAAGACAATTTTATTTCGAGAAGGTCAATCCGAATATTTTCAATCAATGCCAACAATATTTCTTCTGGTATTGACAACTGCTTAAAATCCATCAATAGAATCGGGTACTGGTAATTTTTGTCGTATCCCTTGGTCACAAATAATTTATAATTAGAACCTCAACAAGGCAGACACTAAATGAGTCATTCACAGCAATGCTGCCCCCTCTCGAAACTGAAAGCAACTGCCACACTTTTGAGCAGTTGAACTTGTTGCCCATGGGTTGACGTCACGTAAACCAATTGAAGCATAATTAAGCTTATTACCGAAAGCAGTTAATGTGCGTTTTCAAAAACTGGACTTGATTTGCGGCAGGGCGAGGGCCAAAGTTCAGCATTAAGGTCAAAATGCCAGCCAACAAAGTAGGAAAGTTGGCACGTGGAATATACTTATGGTTAGTAGAGATGCTATCCTTGGTCAGACAGTGCCTGTTGGCGACACTCTCGTTTTGGTATGCGCACGGAATTCTCAATTAATTTTAATTTCAAGTCAACACCTTGCCGACGATTGCAGCAGCCAGCAATGGCAGCGAGTGTAATTATCCTTGCATTCCGTTTTGTGGTCTGCTGGATTTTTATTCTTCTCTCTCTCTCTCTCTCTCTCTCTCTCTCTCTCTCTTTGCACTTCTCTGCCATCAACTTTCTCTCTCTTACCCAATATAGCGAAAGTATGCGATAGAGATGACGCACGCTGGCTTTAAGCTTTAAGCGAGCTGCACTGCACGGCTGGACATGGGGCATTTACCTGTGCACACACGTGTGCAGCGACTACAAATCACGAGGACGTGGCAGGCCTGGACAGCGTCTTGTTTGGCATTTACGTGATGCACATTTAAACGGGCCTGTCCAACTTGCAACATGAATTATGCTTCCAGTTGAGAACTTTGGCTAAATTGGCAAGGCAAACTGCAAGGCAACGGTTACGTGCATTCCGCGAGCCTAAAAGTATGCAAAGGCAACTCATACAGTGGGTGCGGAGAGCACGTGCTGAAAAAATTGATTGATGATTGAAGGCAATACAAAAAGCAACGTGTGCCGCACGCCATGCCACAAGCAGTCAAAAAGCATACCCCTCTGGCTTACTCCCCCTGTTTCTCATTTGAAATTGCTACACTGAAGGAAAAAATGACAACTTTAAGTTTTGAAATTATAGAGACCGAAGTGAATAGACTTTGAAATACTAAGTATAACAGCTTAAAAAAATCGAATTTTAAAAGTACTTTTTGAATAAGTACTTAAGGAATGGCCAAGTAATTTAAAGTCAAAAAGTTCCTAAAACAATATATTTCAATCACAGATTGTTATATCTATTAAATTTGTATTTATTTATCAGTAAAATACTTGATATGTGTTTATTATGTATTTGAATAATGTGAAGAACGCAATTATCTATTATTGTTATTTTTTAAATAAATAGCTTTGTTCTGCAAATCAAAATCCCAGACCTAAAACCTTACAAACAATAAGTACTACTTATTTGTGGGTTCTTGAATTGGGGTTTTCTAAGTGTATTTTTATCTCTAACTGCCTCTCCCATTCTCTCTGGGGCACCGGCTCACGTCAAACGTTGGGCAAACGGAAAATGGCAATTCAAAAACTCGGCAAAAGGCACAATTTCACATATGTGCCAAGCCTTATGCTGCCACCTATGCCTATACCTCTGCTTCGCTTTTGCTTTTGCTGGTGATATTGCCCCTCTCCCGTTTCCCGGGCACAAATATTCATGTGCAAACGCCGTCCTCATCGAGGCGACGTCTCTCTCAACTGCGGCCGAATTTGCATAAATTTGGCATTTGAAAAGCCATTCAGCCTGATGGAAATGATGACGACGTCAACGACGATGATGAAGAGCTAAACTCAACTTAACTGAGCCGAGCAGAACTGAACTGAACTGCGCGAAGCGTGGCTGGGCGCCCCCAATAAATACACCACGTGTGTGTCTGTGCCTCTTGTGCCGCGGGCCTCTCTATAAAACCATTAAATGTTTTCACCATAAAAATGCCAACTGGCCCACCAAGTGGGCGGCATGGCGGCCATCAGCGAAATATATGTGTTAAACATAAAAGTGAGTTATAATCGACAGTCAGGACAAGATGAGACCAGTTTACAGCTACATGTGGGCCAGAGCACTGAGAAACTGTGGCAAGGTCTAATGAGTGTGATATATATTATCATAGATAGGCGCACGATGCTGGCCAAGGCACAGCTGTATTCAGATAAGAGCCTTGGAATATTTTAATTTACAATTTTTGCGTTAAGAAGAACAAGGCAGTTATATATGATTAATTTGTCAATCTATCAAGTGCGAAAAAAAAATTAATAAATTAATTATTACCTTATTATCAAAATAATAAAATGACTTTAATTTAGAAATCAATGAAACATTTCGAAATATAGCAACGAAAATCAGTAACTATCAAATATACATATATCTAACACTTAATCTTACGATTAATAAATGTGTTTTAAAAATCTTAGTTTGAATATGAATTTATAACACTGCAAATAACACTTTTTTTTAGTTTTTCCCTAAAGATAGACAAAAATAAAATTGTCTGATTATTATTTAAACTAGGTGCTTTTTTGGGGCCATACCCACTTTACACACATAATCATATACACAAAAACACGCTAGCCCCAACACCAACGCACACACTCGTGCTTATATAGACCAAACTATATAATGGCCACCTACCAATTTGTTTTGACTAATTTGCGTAGCACACGGCAATGGCAATTGTTGCTGTTGCTGTTGCGATTGCTGCGCTCTTGTTGTTGTTGCAGCAGTTGATGTTGTTGTTGTTGATGTTTTTGCTGCTGAGCTGTTAACCGGCACATTACTACTTATTGTTGTGGCGGTTGTTGTTGTTGCTGCTGCTGTTGTTGTTGTTGCTGCTTCGGTTGAGGCAATCAATTGCTGTTAGCAAATTGCATGCGTTTTGCAAATTTCGCGCAAATTGCCGCGACTTCTGCTGATGAGGCCAAGGTCTGACGATGGCTGCAGCTCATATTGCCGCTGATTTTGTTGTTGCTGCTGCTGCTGCTGCTGTTGGTGGTGGTGTTGGTGTTGCAGTTGGAAGCGCGCATAGGGCCGACAATAGAGCTGGCGCTGGTGTTGCTGCTGGTGCTGCCGCCAGCGCATGCGTCGCACACTTAATGCACCGCAAGGATACGCGACCTGCAATTAAATTGATAAACAATTTTGGAGAGAGAAAGACACAGGGGAGCACAACAACAGCGAGCGGAACGGCCACTATATTGTCACAAATTTGTACAACATCGAATAGGAAAAGAACAGGAAAAAGAAAATAGTTTGAAGAAATCAAAATCATCAACACATCAATCAATAAAAATCATTATATAGAAGTATTGGTAATAAATATTTTGTAGGAGTTACAGTTTAGTTTTATAGTAGTAGTAGTAGAACAACATCAACAACAACAACATCAATTATAGAACAACATCAATATATGAAGTCAATAACAACATCGAGTTATATCATATTTTATTTTGTGTATTTGTGTTAAATCAATTAACAATTCCCAATTACAATTACTTGGGTAAAAGCAATTGGAAATTTCGTTTAACCGTTTCTCATTGCCATTCAAATAAATGTTAAGTTTTCTGAGATTTGCCTGCATATCATTAGAAATTCCTGTCTTAAGAATTAAAATAAAATCTTGATCTGACTTGACTCAAAGACTTAAAGACATACAAAAACAGCACACATAAACAGTTGATACTCACCAAATTTGTTTTTTTTTTAATGTTTTTTAAATTGTAACAAGGAAAAAGTTATATGCAAAAAGTTATATACATATTTACTTCAAAAATTGACACAGTGTAATATACTTAACATGCTATTAACATTCAATACATGAAAACATGCAAAGTTGGATATTGAAACTAAAAAATAAATAAATTTTATGTTGTCTTAGTCTACAAACATTTTATTAAATTAAACAATTGAACATAACTAAAGCAGTTGAATTAATCAGTTTTAAGTCACTAATTTATTTGACTACGAAAATACAAAATATTACTCAAAAATCACTCAAAATCTACAAGATAAAATCGAACCTTTATTTATTATTTTTTCAAGTAAATTACTCAAATATCAAAGTCGCTTAATTTATGCATCATAAAGAAAAAGCAACCCACGCACAAAAAAAGAGCTCAAACATTTCCAATTACTCAAAATGCGTGCCATACCTCTCTAAGGGTATAAAAAAAATGTGTATCACTTTGAATGCAGCCGCATATTTAATATATTTAAATTTATACAAATACGAGCAAAGTGCTAGCGACAACAAACAGCTGCTTTTACCAACCACTCTGCTCTCTATGCAAAACGCAACGGGTCAAAGGCAAACGAGCATTTCCGGTCGCTGCTCACCAAAAACGGGTGCAAAAAAAACATTTAACCGGAAACTGCACGCAAATAATTCAAATTAAAATGGCGTTTGGCGCTGGCCAAATTGAACTAACAGAAATTCAGAAAAAGGAAGCAAAAAAAAATTTGGCATATAAATAACCAATAATAAAAACTAAAAAAAATAAACAAAATACAGAACTCCTACAACAGCATATATGGTATACCTAAATACTCTTACAAAATGTTTCTGCTAAGCTAAACTCACAAAATCTGCTGAACAATAAACAGACTCTATTCCTTGTAGAGTACTATATAAGCGCAACACCCATAAATGGCACAGCATTTGCCTTTTGTCTGCAACAAGCGTGAAAAAATAAAATTTTAAAATTTAATAAATTGCTAAATAAATATATGTATATATAGTTGTTGCTGGCCAGTTGAAATCGCGAAGGATTTAACCATATGTTTGGTGTTTGGCTCTTGGTGGCCGATTGTGTTAGTATTTGAATAAGTTGTGTGTTTTCATGGAATGTTGAATTTTACCATTGTTAGCTATTAACAGCCATGCATTTTATCTGGCCTGGATATGATTAAAGTGAGTCAATTGCGGATCTATTTTAAGCATGCTTTCGTAAAATTTTGAAATCAGCCTTACCAAATATAAGTAAGCAAGTATAAGGTTCATAATATGTTTAAGCTTATGTTAAGTTTAACAAGAAACGTGCGTTTAAAACGAAGACAGCAACAGTTGCCGCCTGATGCACTTGTTGTTGCTGTTGTTGGTGGCAATGGCGTGATAAATATGTCACAAGCACCTTGGCAGGCATCCTTTTTAAGGGCACAGACGTCCCAAGGATTTCGACATTTTTATTACAGTGTCGCGACTCCGGCTGCCTGTCTGTTTTCTCTCAATAAAAAAATGTCGCGCGCACTGGCATTTTTGAAATGCAAAAGAGATTCAGGACTTTCGCTCCTGCATTCATGAAAAGCAATGTAGCATCCTCGAAGCGCCTAATAAAATATATTTTTACACATGCGCTTGCATAAAATATGCTCTTTGTAGTCGCAGCGACCACATTTCATGGATTTTTCAAAGTTGAAAATTGCCTTTTCCATACACCCAGAGGCAGACAATTTTTATGGCCCGTTGCGGTTTCAAATGTTGCCAAGCGGGCATAAGAGCACGAAGGAGAGGGACAGCTGCAGTAGCTACTCACATTAATCAAGCAGCTTCGTTTGCCTCATTACCAACAATTTTTTTCTGTTTGTTTTTCGTTAATCTTTGCGCTTTGCTCTGCTTTTTGGTACATTCAGCACGACTCTTTGACTTTTTATCTGCACGCTTTATGCTTAATTGCTTCTTTTGCCACTGTTGCGTGTTTTTCTTGTTCTTTTCGTTTTTTGCCTCCCTCATGTACATTTTCATTCGAGTGCGCACTCGAGAGCAGGCACTTTAAAATCGAACATAAGGTAGGTACCCTGGCATAGAGTTGCCATTCTCTTTGCATACTGCATATGTGTAGCATATAGAAAAACTCACTTACTCGTAATACCCACAGAGACATGCTCGTTCAGAAGCTGGCATAGCTGGAATATTTTCTGTCTTTTTGTTGGGCTGAAAAACCGCAAAGAGCAATTCGTTGGTCATAAATTTGCAAAGCGGATTTAATTGCAAGCCGAGCAACGGCAACGGCAGCGGCAGGGTCGGCGTCAACAGCAGAGGGAGTTGGAGCAAAGTGCAATCCCTTGTCCTTGCTTGGGTGTATGGGTGTGTGGTGGACAAAAGGCGTTTACACTGGCAAGCATATATAAGACTCATTAGACCATTATAAGCCTAAAAGTGTGTTGTAAGCGAGCTTATTGTGGGATTGGCATGCCTTTTGCTTGTTCCACAAGTAAATTTCGCTATTATGCCCATTTAAATTGCTCAAAGAGAGTACAATTAAGTTGCGTGGATTTATGCACAGGTGTCTGTCATATATTTTCAAGTCTATAATACACAAAACATATTTATATTCACATCATATTCTGGGCCATCCCCAAACTCTTATCAACCCTAAGCCATTTAATTGATTAACAAGCAGGTTTTTTTTAGGTTTTTCATGGCGTGCCTTAACTTACATGCTGCTTTTGCCCAGAGCAATCTCAGTCATCTTAATTAATTAACTGATTTGCAAAAATAATAATTAAACTGTCAGTCGCAACCATCGTCAGCAACAACTACACTCCGCAGCTGTCACTGTGCAGCTGGTTTATATTTTTCTTCTTTTTTTCCGCACACTTCCGTTCTAAATGTTAAATTCCTCACGGTCAGAACGAAAAGACACGCCAAAAAGAGCTTTGGCTAGGCGCCAGAACCACCAACGCCGTCGTCCTGGCTTCGGTTACAGGCCCCAACACTTAAATAAAATGGCATCCGGCCGCGCCAACAACAACTACAACAACAACTACATCAGCAGAACCGGAAAAAGAGGCAAATGCAAAAAAAAAAAATCCGAGGCATCCACATTTTCCTCTGTCTCGTCTGCATGCCGTGTGAGTAAGCGAATTCATTTCCCGCTTTTGGCCGTTGATTGATATGCCAATGAAGCGCGGCGAGTGCAGACACAGGTCCAAGCCTCCAAGTAAGAGAAAAAAATCTAGTTCGTTAGCTCTTATGCAAAGCGGACAATAGCAAACATTGCGGCGTACTCGCCGGCACAAAATCAACAAATGCAGATGGGCCAGATAAATTGCCAAATTGAAGCAGCAAAGGCTGCAACCGCCTCCCAATCGGCTGAGCCTGACCAACGCCAAAACTCGAGCAGCAGAAACTGTTTATAATTTTTAAAAGTGCATTGAAACAAGTCAAAAGGCTCTATTCTAGATGTACAATCAATTAAAACAAGAACCCATGACCAAAATTCCTTCAACCATAAAAATCGATCAAGTTTTAAAAAAGTTATGGCAGTTTAAATACTACAGACAGCATTTCAAAGGGATTTGAAAATTGTACATGTGTCCCAATATCGATTAAGATTCCAAATTAACACAAGTAAGAACGCTGCATTCGGGCATTTCCGACTGCGTTATACTCCTTCACGTTCTTAATTATAACTGTTATTTTAAAAATTTTCGGTATCGATCTCACTGAAAAATCAGGACCAGAATGCCATCAAACATGAAAATCGGTTCAGTTTTGACAAATTTTGAAATATGATACCTATGGGTCCGAGAGCTTTACATGTTCAAATTTTTATCAATTTTGGCATGATTTTTTTTCAGAATCAGATTAAATGTTGTTTTTACATGTGTCTTTTTATGCTAATATACCATAACCAATTAAAACTGAAAAAAATGATTTGAAAAAATCCAACAATTTGAAATGCAGAAACAATCTAGAGATTGATGTTTTCGATGTCTACTGAACCAAATTCTAATTGTTTTTAAAGTTAATTTTTTTTTAAGTTGGTTTATTTCAATATATACATATTACTCAATTACCAGCGCATTTTTGGTCGTTTACAATCATCAATTACGGGCTTTACCCTTTCTGCCTGTTCGATGTGGGCGTGCTTGATTAATTGAAGACTACAGTTGAATTTTTTTGCTGATTTCGGCAGTTGTCTGCAAATTCCCTTCTATTTTTTTGTCATTGGATTGCTGTGTGTTTACATGCCCACGTAAGCAAAAATATTTTACAGCTAGACAAAGTGAGGCCAAGCAGAATAACTAAACCTCAGCGCTCACGGCAGCCCAAACCACGAGGCATATGGGCGACTCACAGCAGATACATTTGATGCTCGAGTCTTTATTGCCGCTGCAGAGAATTAGCAAAGCCCGTGGCCATTAATCAATGGTGCCGGCGGTTGCAGCTGTGGGCTGGATTGCCCACACTTGAAGTATGCGCCTTATTATTTACTGCATATATTCTTCTCCTTCTTTTTTATCGGAGTGCCGCTTGGTGTTTTCCGCTAGAATTTCTTTGCAGACACTTCCTGGGCCGTCGGCTGCCTGCATGGCTGCCTTGCTGGCATGTGTGCAAAGTTACTGCCCACATCCTGTGCACTCAGCTTAGCTCAGCTCTCTGCTGCAGATATTTTTCATTTTCGAAAAATTTCCGTTATGATTTCCTTGCATTGCATTTAGTCATTGCACAAGTTTTCCGCCCGCCCACACACACACTCACAAAATTCTGTTTGACTTTTTAAATAGAAATTTGAATACGACAAAGCAGCGTATAAGATTCAGATAAAGCTAGCCTGCCAGTCTGCCTGCCAGTTGCCAGAGTTGTCAGAGTCCGAGGATTTTTGTGTTATTTTTTCCATTTTTTTTTTAGTTTTTTTTTTTTGGCGACTTGACTTTTCATTTTTATGCTAAACTGTTTCCTTTTGCGGACAGGCGCATTTCATTTGCACAAACTTTGCCAAAGTATGTTGAAGCGGAAACGGAAGTTATATACTCCGCTGATAAGTCCGAGTCTCAACAATTTTGATCAAAACGAATACTCGAATTACAGTGCGAACTCTCGAGTGCAGGGACACTCGGCTCTTAACTCTCGACTCTCTCCAGCCACTTGCGAGTTAATTAAAAATTGCCTCAATGAATGAGCTATTACATTACACAATTGATTATGCAAAAGTACTTGCACTTCCCGTCTGTCTGCACTGCCCCCCCCCCCCCCCCCCCCCCCTCACGTCCCCTCCCTCAGGCAAAAAAATAAAAAAAAAAAGCACTCATCGCCTAACGAAAAAAAACTCTTCTCTTCTTGTTGTCTTTCTAAGAAAATTTTAATAAGTATCACAACAACGATAACAAAAACAACAATAACAACAACGAAAACAACAACAGCAATATCAGCAAGAGCAACAAGGACAACAACAATGCAAAAGAGTTGGAGCAAAGTTGTTGCAAAACTGCCGCCGCACAAGTGGCACAAACAAAGTTCTGAATGAGGTAGAAAGTCTTTCATCTGGCCTCCCTGCACTTCCTTCGCACGCAGAGAAAATGTAATAAATTTCTATACAAAACGACCACAAAATCGTTGTGTATGTGTGTGTGTGTGGGCTGTAGACAAAGAAAATATGAAAACAAGAGCAAAAGTAATTCAAGCCCAAAAATGCTAGGCTGAGGCTATCTATCCATTTATCTTTGTTCGGTAGTGCAGGGCGGAGGGCGAAGGGTTTCAATTTTTTGTTCTTACAATGCAAATTTTGCATATTCAATAAACTTGTTTCTTGTTGTCTTCTGTCGTTGCAGTTGTTGCAATGTTTTATGTTTGGTTTTTAATATTTTATGCAAAATTTCATTTCGGTTATGAATTTTACTCAATTTATGCAGGTGGTTTTTTAAAGAGGAAGATGGAGGTACAGAGGAAAAGGGGAAAAGAGAGTTAAAGAGACTGAGAAAGAGAAGACATTTTCCAATAATTACGATTTGTTTATGCGAAGTAATTATTAATTGGTTGTCAATTGCAAAACTATAACAAGTAAGAATGCTCCAGTCCAAAGCGCCCGACTAGAAGATATCCATTTAGTATTTTAGCATTTTAATTGAGTTTTTTTTTACATTCCGAGAGAGGAAGAAGGCATCTACAATCCAAAATATTTTAAATCTACGTACGCTTTACGCTAACATAACACGCATAAAAAGCAAACAATTATAACCTTTTTACCCATTTTCAATGCATTTTTGTAAAAAAGGGAATTATCATATTCATATAACTTTAAATTTTTTAAAACCCAAATTTTTGTTCATCCCACAACGTTTTTTTCCAACAATCACAAGGGTTTCGTCAAAAAGTTGCAACCACTGCTGCCCGTATTCGAGGCCCTAGGCCAAATACATGTTTTTGTTTATTTATTATGCCTCCGCGCCATTACCCACAATTTCCATTAATGAATTGATTGAGCTAATGCATTTTAAACGCGTCTCTCGCTGCCGGCGGCAGCAATCAAATAGAAAACCCAAAACATACTTTAGTACAACATATTTACAAATTTACACGTGTAAGCCAATAAGAAGAACAACACACAGGTATATAACATTGTGTGCATGTACTTTATTTATTGACTATGGAAATGGTTATAAATTTGCAATATTTCATTTACATTTAGAAACCATTTGACATGCCCATGCACGCAAATGCCTGCTGCTAATTGCCAAAATCAATACAATTAGTAAGGGAATGGGCTAAAGCAAGAGAGAAAGGGAACGAACATATTTTAATAAAATAATTTATCACAATTGCAACTGACTGCACCAACAAACAACAATAACAATCTGAATTACAAACAAAACGCAGTGAAAAAATTTGCAATTGTCATAAAGTAAAAGTTCACAAAAAGCAAATTAAATTAAAATAAAATAATTAACAAACTAAAACACTAAATGCAATACAAATTAAAATGCATGGATAAAGTTGTTACCACAAGAAAAAACAGCTATCTCTGGCTAGCCGAAGACTTAATACTCTAACAGAAATATAAACAAGGTATTTTGAGAGTTTGTATATACAAACTATGAGACCTTAATTTTTATACATTTAATGTATATTTTTTACTGTCTTGTGAAGATTCATAAATTAGCTTATATTTAATAACATATTACAAATGCCCTATGCAAGCGTATAAAAAATAACTGGAAACTATGCGCACTGCATAAATTATAATATATAACAGAATTAATTTTGCATGTTCAGAAACAGAGAATGCTCCGACTAATTGTGCGTAGAAAAAACTGGAAATTGAAATAACTACTCTGTTTTTCAAAACTTATTTGTTGTGTTTAGCTTTTAACTTTTGATTTATGGCAAATACGGGTGTATGCAAATGAAGTTAACAAATAAAAATGTTTGCATTTCAGATACATTTTAAGAGTGCATTTACATAGATAGATAATTGTGTTGCATACTTGTATGTGTGAGAGAGAGAAAGCGGCTAATTAGATACACAGATTTTGACTCACCCCTGTTATAGACTGTTTATCATTGTAAAGCGTTGCCTGCGCTCCAGATGTTGGTGAATTGGCAGCAGTTGTAGTGCTGTCGGGACTAAAGTAGGTTAGGAATGCGCAGCCTGTAATAAAAAACATATACAAATCAATGAAAAAATGAATTTAAAAATATTATTAAGTATATTCTATTAGTTTTGTATTACTTGTTTTAAATCGCTTTAAATAAACTAACAACTTCCATGTTGAACATGTCAAAACATTTCGTTTTGTCGCTCAATTAAAACTCTTGTGTGGTTTGACGCTAAGTAGGCAAGCCCTTTTAACAACCACCACCACTCCAAGCCAGAGTTGCGCATAATTTTGTGGTGCTTTGCGTGTTGAGCGCGTCAACGTGTTTAGCGCCGTTTTGTGGCCATTTCATAAATCCGTGTAATTTTTTTTGACATTATTTCATTTTTTTATGATTTTACTTTACGTGGTAGAGCTAGTAAATGTTATTCATGGTTGGAATTTTTTCCAGGTATTTTAAAATAATAACATTTAGGGTTTTAATAAAAAAATTGATAAGTGGATTAACTTACATATAATATAATACATTCCTGGAATTTTATAATACAAAAATGATTGTAGTTCCTAAGAATAAAAAGGCCTTCCGTACCTTTTGTTGATTTAAAATATTATTTTATGAATATGTTCAATATTTTCTGAAATAAATTACTTCCGCACCATTATAAATATACATTTCGAAACACCCTTTTAAAACGCCGCCTGTGTGTTGTACATATGGCGCAATCTAAGCAACATTTGTCAGGCAACAACAACATCAACAGCAACAAAAGCAACACAAACTTTCATATCATATTTGATATGTGGTGCTCAACGTCACACAGCATGGACACGAACCCCAAACCGATGCCCAACTGCTGTCTGATGTCCGCTGTCGTCGCCTGTGTGCATGTGGTACCGCCTGTCCTCAGTAGTGTTAACCAGCTAACCACAGCAATAACAACAATAACAACAACAACAAATATATTTAATTTTTAGGCAAACTCTCGCACGTTTCTGACTCGGCTCTAGTTGAACTGGTTGGCCGTCTGTGCCTTTTGTCTGGCCGCGCCTCATGCAACACGTCAAAAGTTGAACGACAGCGGCAACAAAAGCTGCCAACGAACCGGCGACGCGACGTCAACTGCTGCTGCCGCTTCTGTTGTTGCCACTGTTGTTGCTGCCGCGCTGTTGCTAAAACGTCTAAAAACATAAAAATTGTCGACACATTGTTGAACTGCCAGGAAATTATATGGCAGCAAGGGGTCAGCCATACAGGTTCGTTCCATACTCAAACACACGGCAGCTGCCAGTAATTAAAATGACTAAAACACAGCAACAATAACAAGGCCGGGCCTAATGAGTTTATTAATTAAAAATCACTCATATATGTGTGTGGTCGTCGTTAGGACACGCTCCGCTCAACGCTCACTAATTGCAGTCAGTCGGGGGCAAGAAATTTGCTACAAAATATATTCTAAGCACGACACCCACAAAAAAGTAAACACAAACAAAAATAAGCACAACAAAAATCTCCAAAATAAAACAATTTATTTCAACTTGTTCAATTTTAAAATAACCGGTGTCAAGTTCTTTTTCTACTACATAGTCCAATAATTTAATTTTATTCGCTTTCTTAAATAAGATGTCTATCAGTCTTATAAATCCTAACAAATCAAAGGCTATAATAGGAATTTATTGAAGGGGAGGACTATTTGCCTAATAACACGCTAATTCTTCGAAAATTTGTCCGCAGAATCTAACAATCATTCAACTCGTTACCGTTACCTTATAGTGGTAATATTTGCATTTAGGTAATAGATGGCTAAAATATTTTATTTTTATAATATTTGTATACAGGGTATCACAAGGAGGACAACAGTTGTATACCATACGTGTTGTGGCGCGTGAGCATCGCCTTTAGCAACAACAACAACAACGAGAACGTAAAATAAAATGGGGAGTGAATCGTTTGTCAACTCCTCGCCGAGCGATTCACAATGACAGGCAGTAAAGCTGCTAATGACTTTTAAAATACAATTTTTATAACGTGCCGGTCGTCTAGGAATACTCGCTTCGACTCTATTGTTGTGCGGGGCTTTATTTGTACAGAGTGCACAATCACACACACACACATACCCAGACAAGCCACTCGCACATTTGGCGACAATTTGCAACATGTGCGTCGTTGCGAGAACTAGAAACACCAAAGCGTTGCCACTCAAGTGCGCCTGGTCTTTAGTTTTGGCCCTCCTGTTCTGGTTGTGTACTCGCCGTTGAGTGGCCTTCAAATTGGCATCGTTTAAATGGCTCCCCGTTGCGCTGGTTAGTTGGGTCTGCGAGTAGCGACAGCTGTTGGCCGCCTGGTCAAAGCAATTAGTTACGCATACGCCGCGTTAACCCGCTTCACAATAGCAACAGCAAGGGCAACGGCAACGAATTCAGACCAAAAGGAGTCCGAACAAATTAACTAAATGACAGAACTTTTAAACAAACTAAATGTTCCAAATGCCCTTAATTGCACGTGCCAATTGGCCATTGTCATCAAGAGCTAGTGGGTTTTTACAGCTGGGAAAATTCAAAACTTTTGACAGGTGTGTAGCGAACGTAGCTTTTTCGGAATTTAACATAAATATTAAATAAGTTTTATATAACCATGACAGATTTAAAAACACCTTTTATTGGAGAACCTGTTCATCTAACAAAAAACCTAAAAGGTTTGTAGTTCGGATATTTAATCGATGTTTTGAATGGTGGCTACATAATAAAGTTGTTATATCAACACGATTTTCTCATCCAATGTAAAAAATCTATGTTCATTTCGGGTTAACATCACTAGTACATACTATTTCATGACAAAGTATTAAATACCCTAGAAGTTGCCACATGCCAATGAATTAATTCCTAACACATAATCCCCACTTACCTTAAAATTGACTGAAACATGCAACTCAATCTTTTGGCCTTCAACTGCGTATTTATGATTATTTAACAAATATAATTTTCGACATTTGCTTGGCAATTATCAAAGGCAAATTCAATTGGTTCTCCCTTTTCCCCTGCACATCCACAAACGACAAGGCCATACCACAAATTTTAATTGCAACTCATAAAAGCTGCGCTCCTAGTACTCTGTACTCAGTACTCAGTATTTGGTACTCGGTACTTGGTACGCAGTGAAGAGCACTCGAAAGAACTTTTTGGCTACCACAAAACTGAGACCTTTAATTCGCTGCTGTGTGGCGTTGTTTAGTTGGGTGGTTTGGGTGGTTCTCCTAGCTTAATTTTTTATGCATGCACTGAATTTGAATGGCTTTGACAGCAAAGTACACAAGTGCCCGTCTCGCTGTTTTGGGGGGGAACGTTTGCTGCTGTTTTTTCATTTTTTTTTTTCTATTCACTTTTACCTACTTACATTTGCCATTGCGCTTGGAGAAATGTTTTGTAACTTTTAATAAAATAAACTTATTTGCACAATATAAATACATACATAAAACATGCGCCGCCTCCGTCGCGTTCTCGTCGTCGTCCTGACGAGCTCTTTGATATTTCAATTTTTCAATTTTTGTTTTACGTTTCGCACAAAACTTATGCTAATTAAATTCTTCAAGTCGCTTGGCATTTTTCGCTTTGCACTCTAGCACCCAGGCACCCAACCACCCTTTTGTGTTCCCTTTTTTTCAACCACAGCAAACCATCAAGTGGTTGCCATCGTCATCTCGCTTTCAGTTACTCTGGCAGTGCGTGTTTGTCCCCGTTTGCGGGTCGCGTTTATAGCTGCGGTCAGTGTGGCCAAAGTGATTCATTAACGTGTTCGTTCATGTTAATATGCTTGCTAAATGTCAGTTTTTTGGTCAGCCACAAAGAGATATGAATGGCTGGTAACACGCCTTTTGCTTTGTTTGACTAATGTGAAAGTGAAAAGTTTTCAGTTTGGAGTCCAAAGGGCACAACAAAACCACACCTCGCATACTTTATTTATGGCACACACATACACACCGAAGGTTGTGTGTGCACCCTTTTGTATTGACATTGAAAAATGAAAAGTGAAAGTGCGAGAAATAAAAAAACAACAACTTAATATAATTTATTCAAATGCTCTTACGTGATTGACATTGGCAGATAATATGATTAAGGTAGCAAACTGCAAAGTTAAGGCCAAGGGACATTGGCTTTGGAATATCCACGAAGTAGTAACGAGTGCCAGTTATAATGAAAGAAACAAAAATCTAGAACACATTCTTCAGGGAAATCAGAAATTTTGTATTATTTCTACAAAATATTTCTATTGATTATTATAACCTACATTTATTTTTAAAATGTAGTTTCCAATTTATTTGTACTTTTACTTAAGTTTTGTAGGACTTAAAGTCCTTCCGAATACCTTTTGCATAATCCCTTCATTAAATCACTCACGGAGCACAGAAAGATGCTCCAAAAAACATCTAATAAAAGTTTGAGAAACTCAATTTAACTCAACGGCTTTAGATATCGATCTAAAGCAGTAACTACTTCAAGTCTAAGCCCCGTAAATATACTGAAAAAGCCATTTGACAGCAAATTAACTTTTACACATGTAAAGTATACGCGAAGCGAATTAGAAGCGAGTGAGACTTCCAGATACGCTGCTTAAGTTACCCTTAAATTCTAACACAGCGACAATAGCAGTAAATAAGATTATATATATTTTTAAAAATCCCAATATTTAAGTCTCAAAGCTGTTGAAGTCTAAAAAGCTGTTGAAAATGGATTATTTATTCCACTGCCTCTAACACAGATCTATCCGACTTTAATTATTATATCTAATCGCTACACAGTATCATAGTATCATACTTAAATTACTTAGCTGAACAAAAACCAATTAACTCATTCGACTTTAATTGTTAACAGAAAGCCAAGAGCAATTGATGGGCTAAAAATATATGAAACCGCAACTAAATAAATTATAAGCCAGCTACGGCTAAAGACGCTAAGGGTACAACAACAAAACACAACACATCTCAACAAAAAAAGTAACTAAAGCGAAAACTGAAAAGCCATTAAGCATAACAATTTCCGGAGGGGGAAAAATAAAAATACGGGCAACTAGGTGCTGGCAACGGCTAACTGGTTACAGGTAACTGCTTACTGGTAACTGGAGAGGTGTGCAACAAGCGAAGCTGCACTTAAGACGTTTAACAAAAGGTAAAGTCAGATCAAAGGAGAGAAATGCCCAGGCAGACCAGCTAAAAGCAAGCCTGTGGGTGTGTGTATGTGTGTGTGTGTGTGTATGTGTGTGTGTGTGTGTGTGTGTGTGTGTGTGTGTGTGTTTGTGTATGTGTGAACATCCTGAACGTATCCTGAGCACTGCCAATAAACAATAAAAGCTGAGCACCTCTTCTCGAGTCCTCAACGTTAGTATTGTGTGAGCTTTAAACACATAATAACTTAATGAATAACTTATGTAACCCATAATGCCTGGCAAATTACGTGAACCCAAACAGGTGCGATGCGGTGCGGTGCGGTACTGTGGGAGGCAAGGCTGAACGGGCAGGGTACGTCAATTATTTAACTAGACAACTGTGGCATATTAGGTAATATGAGCGGTGTGCATAATTCATAGTTCACTAATAAGGCGGCATTTAAGTCGCCAACAAACGCCCCCCTTTGCATGTTGCGCCCAAAAGCACGCGGCACATTTCCAAATTTATTTTCAAGTTTTGTTCGTTTTTTTTTCCGGCCGCTTTTTGAATTTTTTTTTTTCTTTGCACGACTGGTGCTTTGTTTGAGTGCCACTTTAAAAGTTGAGTGGCACGCCCAGCAATTGCCTCCCCATTTTTTTTTTTTTTTTTGAATTTTTGTATTTTTGCTCCTTTTGCCACTTGCCAGCGTGTCTGTGGTTTGGCTACGACTTTTGGCCATACCAGGCCTTCTTTTTTATACACTTGCAGAGGGTATTAGAACTATGTCGAATAATATATGAAGCATTCAAGGTGATATTTCTGAGTACAAAACGGAAATTGATTTTTTTAAAGACGCCTTTCACTTGTAATAAGCAAACTGGTTAGCATTTTATATAATTGTAATACTTGTTGAAAAAAAAGAATTTAATGTTGCAAATCTCCGTAAAATTTAAAAAAGATGTATTTCCTAAATACACTTGAGCTCAATACATATCTGAATAACTTATTTGATAACTTTAGTTGCTCAAACCAAAAGAGTATACATGTTTTCGGCAACCGCAAAACAGCTGTTCCTTTTTTTTTTGCATGTAATAAAGCAAAGTTCAGCGGCCATTATCAGCAAGCACAATCGAGCCAGACAAACCGGACGTATAGACAGCTCTAGACACATAGACCCACACACACACAAACACACAGTCGCTTGCGTACACATAAACAGACAATTGCAATGGCAGAAGCGCCAAAAAGTATGCTTTTACTTTTGCAGACTGTGAATGGCTTTCATTGTTGTTGTTATTGTTTTGTTGTTGTTGTTGTTGTTGATGTTGCTGTTTTTGTTATTGTTGGCTTTGGCTTCTGTTTTGGCAGCCGTTTTTCGTGTTTGGGCGCCGTTTTCTCTGCTGCTTATGTTATTGTTGTACTTTGTTGTTTGGCAGCTTATGAAATATTCAATTGAATTTAATGTACACGACCGACTGACTGACTAAGCTGGGTTCACAGCAAAGTGCAAGGAGTTCAAAACAATGATGACTGGCGTCTGTTTATCATTCGAGCTCTTTTGAACTGGTTCCGTTGGTATAATCAATTGAAACAGGTATGCTGAGCTAATTTTCTCGTGCTTAAGTTATATTTATAACCATTTTATATATGTCTTTATACTCCTACAATAATGCATATTTTATCTAGTTTATTTATATTGATAATTGTTCATTCGTGCTATTTGATCATCCTGCAATACCTTTAACACACAGAAGACAATATTAGCATATGTGTTATGTCTTTGCCAAAGTCTCAAGTTACAAAAAGGCAGTCTGGAACTTTTTGCTTTTCGCTTATTTTTTTTTTTTAATCATAACATAATGGCACAGCATTACAGTTAATGGATTGCAAGTGTTGCCAGGCTGTGTTCGCTGCCTGCCTTCATCCGTTTTTTAGCTTGCAAAACGGCAAAAGTCGGCTTCGTCCGTTTCGACCCGCCCCGCTCCCCCTTCCGTGTGCTGGTTGGCTGCCGCGTCCCATATGAGCAGCTGGCTCCCGAAGCACATTGCTTAATGGCGCTAGTTGCCTTTTAAGTGTAATTGCCGTGTCCCAAGTGTTTGTAATGTGTACAAATTTCTACAATTTTTCCTGGCAGCCAAGAACGAGAAACAGAGGCACCTAGACCATACCCAAGCCTTACCCCAAACCAGACCGGACCATTCGTGGCCGTCTGCGCTTTTAAAATTATTACTATATTTGTAAATATGGCTGCCCCTTAAAGCTTAAAGCCCGCCCAAAAAAGTATACTTTAGTTTTACTCACTGGCAATGTGCTCGTTGTGAAAGGCCAGCATGTTGGTTCAAAGGGATTTTTAACAGCTTTTCCCAATACGAATTGTATTTGCTTATTTGTTTGTTTGTTTTAATGTCGTTTTTATGGGGTTTACGGCGCTCTCGAGCAGCTGCTACATCCGCTGGCCACTGGCTGCCGTCTGCTGTCCGTTGTTGTTGTTATTGCTACCGCTCCGATGACAGTCAGAATCGCGAGTTTTGCGGCTGTGGCGAATTTCACACTTTGATTCTCGATATAATCGCACTCGTATTTAAAGCCCCAACAATTTGTTGCCCCAAACGCCTGTAAAGAGAATAAAATATTCAGCGTATTATTATATATATTTAAAACATTGTAAAGATCAGTGCAATCACTATCAGTAATAAAAGTATTTTATCTTTTTTTACCCGACAGAAAATTTATTTTTATCCCCGTTTCTTGTATTCCGAATCTTTCTTTACACAAAAAAACTTCTAGTTGAAAACATAAAAAAATTTACAGATGGAAAAATATTATTTTATGTGTATTCTTATAAATTAAAATTTTCAACGTTTCAACAGTCATTTGCAGCAGTTTGTGCTCATATTTAAAAAAAAATTTAATTCTTTCCAAACTATTTCTGTTGTTATTCGACTTGCAGCGGTTATGGTCCTTACCCTCATCTATATTTTGTTTACCAAGTGCACAAAGTCCACTAGGCCACAGATTTATTGTCGTGCCTTAACCCGCCATATATATATATATATATATATTATGCCTCCAACACAAATTGCAGTGCCTTCAATGGAATATGATTTACAGTCAAAAAGAGATGCTTCGCTTGCGAAAAGTTAAGACCATGGCCATTATTTAGCGAATAACTTTAACTAAAAAACACTCGTAAAATAGTAAACAATACAGAAATATATACATATATATATATGTTGCAATGTACATGGCATTTTGCCGATTGTGCTGGTACCAGTTTGGGTCTTTATACCTAGCGGCAGGCGGCTCAGCGAAGCGCACACACACCAAACGGAAGCACATGCTGCGGAAGTGAATTTCTTCGCTTCCGTTTTAGCGCCATTGCAGCAACGGCAGCGCATAGTTAAGCGCAGGCGTGCAACAATCAAAACTAAATGTCAAAAATACAATATAACAGTTGCAAAAGTAAGCACAAAAAAAATAGGTTTGACAGCCGTCGAAACAATCGGGCAGCCAGTCAGCCAGCCAAGTCAGTTAGTTACTCAGTTAGTCAACTAGTCAATGTCGTCAGCTGACATGTCGATTTGGACTAGCACTAAAAATGGCTAACAAAACAGTCAAAAACTTTTCAATGCACGTATAAATATAAATTGATTATTTCGTTAAATTGGTTCACATGATTGATTGTGGACTCGCGAAGGGAAAAATATTTTGTTTTAGGCCATGAGCTGAGGTAACGCAAAGTAATTTCGGAATACTGAAAAACAAAGCTTCTAATTTAATCACACTATTTAAATGATTAAATCAACTCAGTTTTTAACAGCATATAAATAAATATATTCTAATATTTATTATTGTATGCTTGTGTTGCATTGTTGAAACTTCCCAGTTAGCTACAAAGTTGCCAGACCCACTGAAAGTATATAAACAACATAAAAATGCGATAAAAATACTTTGGCATTACACAAATAAGCAACTCACTCGACAGAGTCGAAATGGAAGTCAGGGTCTTGTTATCGTTGTCGCTGCAATCGAACAAGTCAACAGCAACAACTATGTGTGTGTGTGTGTGTTTGTGTGTGTTGGGCTCACTGAGTATGTCTGACTGCGCGACTGTGTAGCACTTCCGCTTCCGCAACGGAAGCTAATGAACGTAGCCGAGCAGCAGCGACGCGAACAAAATGGCAGTGACTCTAAGAAAATGCCAGCAAATGTTAAATTAATAATAGAGTAGAAGCCGCCGCACAGAGCGGAAAAACTTCAACGTCCCCAAGCCTCACCGAAAAATGTTGCAAGTCTCCTCTCACTTCGGCTCAGCGACAACGACAAGGGCAATGACAACGAACTTGGCATTTATGCGACTTTAATTTAAATAACTTTGGTCGGCTCCAGAGCGTGCACTAATACAATTTCAGAGACTAAGGAAGAGACTGAGAGCATGTTGCAAGGTTTACTTGCCGCACGCTCTTCATAACCAAAGTATGCCAACAATTTTCGCTGGCACGATCTATGCTACCCAAAACCCCGCCGAATAACCGCAAGAGTGCAAAAGGCTCCTCCGCCAACATCTATGAGAAATCCTCGGAAAGTCCTCGTGTTGGCGCGAACGTTACTTTAAGTTGCGAGCCCCAGAATTGTGCGGTGACTGGCACAAATTCAAGTTGAGAAATGAAATTTGTAACGCTTTCGCTTTTCAATTATAATTTAGCTTGACGAGTTTTTTGATTGCTTTCGTGTATGCTTGAGCGCAATTTGTAGTTATCTGTCCGGCCTCGTCTTCGACTGACCTCAATTGGAATACAGCTCCCCGCCCGACAGCCAAACAAGTTTCTTTACTTTGCGGCTTTTGGCTTAATTAGCAAATTGACAGCATGACGTTGAGTGAAATCCATTTACGAGCCGCTACTGTGTTGCCTGTTAGACTACACAATGGCCATGTCTTGAACCATGGGGAAGTAGCTATCGAAATACTCATCAAGGTGTTGTTAAAATGCTAAAATCTGCCAATCGGCAAATTCGATACTTTTAATCGACCTGAAAATCAGCACAAAAATTTCGATCAAAGGCAAACAAATTGTATGTTTCAACTTTATGTTTAAAACTATCGATAATAATCGGAAATTATTTCTATTGGGAACATCTATCGTAACATTACTTAAGATATTTATAATTTTCAATTTGTAAGTTAGACAATAAAGGACATTTTCTATATTGTGTACTTTCTTGTTTATAATGCGAACGATCTTTCAATTATTTAACTGACTTATAAAATACCTTATACTAATCGAGAACATTAACCTTATGATAAGTCAAGAGATATAATTAGTATTTAATCGTAACAGAGTAAATCATAGTTTATGCCTTGTATTAGACAATTGAAACACTTTCTCGAAGTTAATTAGTCGCAGCAAGAAAATCTCAGTATTATCACCTTGTAATTTCCATGGCTGTTAGACTTGTTTGCTTGCCTGCTTGCGGCAAAAGAGCTTTAATGAAACGCATTTTCCGAGGGCATTGAAACTTTAATGAGCCTAAAAACACATTCTATGAAAGTATCGATTTTGCTTTTTGCTAATTTTCAGCTCGTTAGTTGTTGTTGCTGTTGTTGTTTTGTCTCAGTCTTTGCTACATTTGCCACATTTTGCTGTTGTTATTGATACACACACAAACACACAACACCCGCACACAAAGCCAGGTAAACGGCATTGGCTGCATAGACACGTGCGCTGTGGGGTCAGACGAACGTTAAGTTTTTGTGTTTTAGCCGTACCTTTGGCTATACCCGCCGCACCCAACCCACTTTCCCCTCCGTTAGGCATGTGGGCTTTTTCAGCTACAACTTTCTGACCATTCAGGGCAAATAGTCGGCACATTGTAACAAAAACAAAGAGGCCTCCGTACGTTCCTGGCTGACTGACTTGCTGAGTTTTCTTATTTCTTCCCATCATCAGCGTCGACTTTTTTTTGGCTTTTTCTTTGTGTTATGTAGATACAGACGTCAGTGGTAGTCAGTTTTAGTTTTGCATTTGCAAGTCTGCCGCCGGGTTACCCAAACCCGATTCCGAATTTGAACTCCAAGCTGGTTTTATAGACCAGTGTGTGTGTGTATGTGTGTGTGTATGTGTGTGTGTATGTCTGTTTGGAGTTAAAAGATTTTAAGCCCTTAATGATGATCACGATGATGATGCTGTTAAAGGTATCGTGTGGTGGCGTCAACAAAGCGCTTTGTTCTTGTTTTTCCTGCTGGCTTGTGCTTATTGGCTAACTGCTGTTGACTTATATTACATGAAGTTTTCATTGCTGTTGCCATTATAGCCGTAGCAAAAGCCAGAGATAATGCATTGTTTGGGCTTGTTGTCTAGCCTCGATGAGCGGCTGCACCTCCGACCAGCTAACAGCCTCCTTTTGCTGGGCAAACATAATGGAATTTTCATGTAAACAATTTGCATGTTTTCAGCTTCCACACATACAACGACCCACTGCGTATATGTATATAGACATATAGATATAGGACCGAAAGCTGTAAGTTGGCTGAAGAACTGTTTGTGGGGTTCTGTATTTCTACTTCATCAATTAACACATCAATTTTTGTTCCTTTGTTTGTTTTTCCATCGGTATTGGTATTTAATAAAGATGTCTTAACATTGCTCCATTATTAAAAGCTCAGAAAGTGTGAAGATAAAATTCGGTTGAATTAAGCCGAAAAGTATAGATATTGAGTTATTTAAACATCTGATAATCCTTTTCCCGTTTGTTGACTTCGAAATATTTGAAATTGTTTTTGTCACGCGTTTAAAAATAAAGGAGAGGCAGAAATAATTGAGATAAATAACTTTAAGAAACGAAACATGTAACTATCGCAAATGAAGAATATCGCTAATACATACAGACAGGTTAGACAAACTAACTTTCTATTTTATCACTTCGGCATCTTTTGATTGACCACTAGAGGCGCCACAAAAGGAAAGCTTTTCAAGCAGGCACTTAACTCACATTAAGTATACGCCGCATATGCAACACGGGCAACTAATTGCCGGCTGCTTTTGTGGGGCAAAATGCTTTCTCATTAAAATTATACGAAATGTGTACGCGGTAGTGAGTAGCAGGTACTACGAATGTTTACCGGAAAATACAAAAAACGAATTTAATTAAAATTTATGTATGCTAACACACTCAGAAACACAGACAGACAGACGCACACACACACACCCACACATATTCTCAGAAAGGGAACAACAAACATAAGCAAGGCAATTCGGCGGCTTTCATTAGGAATACGAGTGAAAACTGTTGGGCAACTGGGCGACTCTACGAAATTTTTAATTACTCGTCGCTCAACTTTCAAAAACTGAAGCAGGGCGAGCTCATTTTGAAAATTTTCATATTGGCAAGTCAGCAGCGTTGAGTCAGTCTGTGGATTGAAGCTAAAGCTGGACCCAGTCCCAGACCAGGACACAGACCCGTTCATGGAGCAGGACCCGGACCTGAACTCGGTCGATGTTGGCTCAAGTGCACTCACATGCGCAACGACCAAAACTAAATGAACTTATACACACACACACACGCACATACACAACCTCTCACATACATAAATACACCTAACTGCGGGTGTGTGGCTTCGCTTGAGCACCTGTGCATGCTTTGCATTGGGATTCCGACCGCCTTCCCGCTCTGGGCGCCCCCTGTCGACCAAAAAATCTCAGTGTGGAGACGCTAGATGAGAGCTGCGCGCACTTGAAACTAAAGGCTAAGTAGGTGCATTCATATAAACATCGCCCGTGCACAGCTCTATCTGTATGTCGACTTCTGTTTGTGTTGGTATTTGTATATGCACCCGTGCATATGCTGAAAAGTTGAGTTGCTCCAACGGCAATGACGGTCGCTGGGTGCTAAGTTTTGCGGGCGTACCAGCGCTGAGTGGATTGCCTGTCATGTAATTAAATTTATTTCATTATATTATTATGATATACGGAATGGGTTTCAAACCTCACTTTGCTAATGTGCCGCTGAATGCGACTGCATTCCTCAAACTATTCAAATGAAAAGGAAAACACAAAGAGGCTGCTCCGAATTACATTACTGAAGGCAATATAATTGGGGCTAAATAAATACCAGTTTAAAGTAATAATAGTTACGAATAGTCACTAATATATAAAGAAATAATAACAAGTAACATATAATAATTATATGTTGAACACAACAAAAATATTATTATAATCTTATAAAGTTCATACACTTAAATGACACACAAAATCTAATCTATTTTTAAGTATATTTCAATTTTGCTGCGTTATTTTCATATGACCTGAGTCATTCTTAAAGCGGCCGCTGTTTGTAACTTCTTGATACACACTTAACACACGTTCAACACACACTTCAATTGCTGTGCAAATATTCTTCGCGCATGCCACAAAACAACAAGTGCGGCCACGTTACAGACTGGCTGTGTATGTGTGTGTGCGCGAAGGCAACTCGAGCGTGAATGTCTCGTCCTTAAACACACATCAATTTCAAAACAATAATTGAAAATTGCAACAATTGGATATTTTCGTTCGCTTTTCTGCGCCACGTACCGTGCGAAATGAAAGTGCAGCAACAGAACGAAGGCGAATGGGCAAAATGTTAAAAATACTCGCAAGAAAACGCCAAGGAACTATTTGCAGCTATTGTTACTCTGGCTGTTGTTCTTGTTGTTGTTGTTGTTCTTATTGCTTGTCTCCCTGTTGCCTTTGCAGCACCACGAAATAAAGTTGTGCATTTTATTATTGTGCGCGCGGTTTCGATTGAACTTGCAACATAACATGCAGCTTCAACTTTAAACTTTAATGTGAGCGGCAACGAAAAACTCAGGAAATTATAAAACCCAGCTTTCTCTCTCTTTTTTCCCCCATCGCATCTCACAAAATAT